>JAVSBV010021305.1:0-12073 GCA_033117975.1 Parotocinclus spilosoma | reverse complement strand
TGTGTGTGTGTGTGTGTGTGTGTGTGTGTGTGTGTGTGTGTGTGTGTGTGTGTGTGTGTTTGTGTGTGTGTGTGTGTTGATGAGAGAGAGTGTGTATTGTCATAAACAAATAGGGCTATCATGATGCAAAAATAAACATTTGCAGGATGTTACACACGATGGCACTCAAAAATGTTGTGTGTAGAGGTAGGGGCATCAAGTCGGTTTGTTACTGAGGTTAAAGTTATCGATTAGGTGTGAGTGTGTGTGTACAGTCAATTAGCTATAGTAATAGTATGTAAATTGAAAGTCCCCATAATGATAAAATGACATATGTTGTGTGTTTTCAGAGACGCGTTCTTGTCCTGCACAATGATTACTACTACACAAACATAAAGGGAACCCCCTTCAGGTAATGTGGTAGTCTAATTATAATAACAAGCCATATATATGTACTTTTTTAAATAACGTTTCACAAAGTGAAGTTTACATAAGGCAAAAAAAATATTTAAAAGAAGTAGAAACACTTGAAACAAAAACATTTAAAAGTGCAGACGCAATAAAAGATGACCTAAAATATAAAATGTATCAGTTTAATTTGTTAGCAATATGCTAACTTGCTACTAACTGGTCTAGGTACAAATTAATTTGTTAATTGTAGTGATTAACAATAAGTACAATAAGAAAATCAGTGAGGGCCTTCATGTTGTATTTGTGTCATAATGCAGTTGCGATTCCCTTTATCTAAATAGTGGGAGACTGGGTGGACAAGTGTCCTTGCCAGTGTAACAGCAACAGGTGTCCCATCGAGGGTATCGCTGTTCGGGGCCAGGTCATCATTATTCCATCGGGATTCCATCTCCGTTTGGTTCGCGTGTTTGACCACCGGTGCCCTTGTGCCCTTCCGCGTTCCCTAGAGATAGTGGTAACGTCCGGGGGCTTCTTAGGGCCGTTGGACAAATATGGGCGGGTAACCCCCAAGGTATTAAGTTTGTTAGGGGCACTTCGAGGGTTTTCCCGTCCCATACTCGTGCGCTCCTTGCATGTTCTGAGCTTGCGCTCTTTCGTCGTCGGCACCTACCTAGCCTCACTCCAGTCGGGGTGTTCGTCCTAAATAGGACGTGCCCGGGTCTGACTTCTTCGCTACCGAGCTCACGCTCGCCCTCTGGTGTTTCGGCTCCTCACGCACCCAAGTTTATTTTCGTGTTGTGGCGCTTCGGCGCCTGTTATTCACACTTGCGCTACAAGCACGCCTGGAGTGCTTATATGCTCGCCTTTTTGCGCTTCGGCCACTTCCGCGATAACCTTTATCCTTTTGGGGTTTTTTTTGTGTTAGGAGCCTTACACTCCGCTCTTCATCCCTTTTCAGTTGTTCTATATTATTTCCTCATTCTTATTATACGTCATGGGATACGCTTATCCCGCATACCTGGGTTCCAATGAAAGCCACCACATCTCGTAACAAAAAATGGACAGGGTGCCAATCCATTTTAGGGCACATACACTCACATAATAAAGGAACTTTGGAAACACCAATTAACCTAACGCATGTATTTGGACTATGTGAAAACCAGAATACTTAGAGTAAACCCATGCAGACACGAGGAAGGACATGCAAATTCCACACAGGCGGAGCCCAGGGTCGGCATTGATCCATGGATCTCCGAGCTGTAAGGCAGCAGTACTAACTACTGCAACATCATGCTACCTAATGCTAGCACAAATAGCCTACCTTTCTAATTAGAACCTTGGTACAATTTGATTATGAATACATTAAACACGATAAGGAGAACCAGTATGTTACATTACACAGTATTTACACTCTACGTAAATGCTCACCTTTAGAAATAGAATCAGAAAGAAGTCAGGACATGTTCATTAAAATAATTTCATCTTATGAATATGAATTGTGAATATGGATTATATGTTGAATCGTGAGTGTGAAATCTAAACCAATGCATCCTTCATTTTCAGCTTAGGTGTGGCCTTGTCAAGTGGACATGGTAAATATTTCTTTAGGGGGAGTGTCACCTTGGAGGAAGGTAAGTTCACAAAAGGTTATTTATAACTTAACTGAAATAAAATGTTTTCCTTGTGCCTGTGATTCCTAATACTTAAGTACATTATCAGGTACCTGTGTTTTCCTTCTGTGTGTTTTTAGCAGGATCATGCACATTAATATTCATTTGCCCGGGCTGTGTGCATATTCTTTAAACACTGCTACCATTTAGGATCATAAGAGCATGACTCGGCATTTCCTGGGATGATTCGTCTCGTCAGCTTTAATAGAAATAGGCATTATTCATCTGGCCGAAAAGCTAATGAATTATGAATGAACTGAGAAAAACTGGCCATAGGTTGCGTCTGGAATTGACCCTCTGTTGAAGTTGGTTATTAATGAAGGAAGGATCGAGTGAGGAAGACAGAGTTTGAGTTTGCATTGTACTAACTTGTTCCATCCACAGAACTGGAATTATAATCATATGTACTTTGCGATAATTTTATGTGTGTGGTTAACTTTATGAGAGATTTTAGTCAGTCATTCATTTTAAGTGCACCATTTTAGATGCTGTTGCCAAGTAGCTGTAGGTTTTATGTTATTAAACAAGACAGAGCATTAATGTTAGCTAAAGAAAGCCAAAGCTTAATTAAGCTTTCTGTTCTAATTTTATTTATAACCCATATTAAAACCAGTGAATTCACAGATGCTGTTTTATCCTTGTCATAAAAAAGGCATTTGAAAAGCTCACTGTGTCTGAAACTTTTAAAAAGAAGGAAGCTAAGAAAGGATATAATTCCAGTTTTAAAGAAGGCTGTCACTGCAGTTTCCAGCTATGTTACCTTATTAATTGCAGCAATAAACTAATTGATTCTAACTCTAACTAAACTACTCGGCCAAAAGTCTGTGGACAACCAAAAGTATGAAAATAACATTAACATAACATTGAATTACTTTCAAATTAATCTCAAAGGTGTATTATAGGTCAGGTATCTCTACAGGTCAGTAAACTTCTTCTTCAAAGTTAGCATGTCTTTATAGACTTTGTTTTACATGGGCAGAAGATGAGTTTGTTAAATGAATAGTTTCAGAAATATTACTAATCAGAAGGATTGTCCATATACTTGTGTCCATGTAGTGTCATCTGAGTATAGAAATTTAACAGTTTGTTGTATTTCAGGACTACATGATTTGGAGCATCCGGATGTAGCCCTGGCAGATGAATGGTAAAGCTTAAAACATTGTAGGCTTGTGTTTGAAAGGTGTTTGATTGTATGTATTGTGTTTGTTGATTAAATCTGTTCTTTTTGCAGTTTTATAGTTTGAGATGTGGTTGTGGGTCTTATAATATCACAAAGTTTTAGGATATTTTGGACTACAGTATAACATTCTATCTTTAATCATATTATACACTTTTTAGCAAATACATTTACATTAACTGCATTTGGTTTTCTATTAAGGAAAACCCAATAACATATTTTTTCTATTGTTTTCACAACTTGAAATTGGACTGCTGTAGCCTAGAGGTTAAGGTACTGGACTCTGGATCTGATGGTCCAGGGTTCAAATCCCATCTATTCCAAAAAGCTACCACAGTTGAGTAGTTAATCAAGGCCCTTAACCCACAATTGCTTGAATTGTAAAACTCTACAAGTTGTAAGTCTTTCTGGATAAAGGTTTATGCTAAATTCTGTAAATGTCAATTCTGAAACAAGAAATTAATTAATATGTAATGTCATGTGTATTAATATTGACCAAATAACATTGCTAAAAAATAACTTGAGCATCCACAAGTTAAGTTTTTTTTTGTTAGATGGGTGTTCCCCTTATGCCTTAAAATGAGATATAAAGCAGGGGGAAGTTTACTTGGCAAGTTGGTCAATGTTGTTTATACTGCAGGTGCAGGCTAAATTTCTGTTTAATGCTGCAGCAAATCATATCCTTACCAAGCTTGACTGAACAGTTGACAAATTGTCATGTTGTTTTGGTCATAAACCTATTACAAGAATTATAAGCACTTATTACTGTTTTTATAAATAAATAATATTTGACGTTTCTTAGTGAACAATGTACATAGCAATGGTAATATAACTATGGCCAAAGCTAGGTCTTACACATTAATTCAGCACTGTGACTTATATTCAAATTAATTATAATTGTAATTTGAATTCTTGTTATTTACTTTTAATATTTGTGTGAAATTTGATTATGTTTTAGGCTGTATTTTTACGAAAATATAGAGCATTTTAAAGGTTTTACCAACTTATAAACACAATTGTAACTAATGACAAGTAACTACCTATGGTTTTACTCATTGAACCTTCATTGAACTTTCTTTATTATTCAGCATGTTTTTTGTTTGCAACGCCTTACCAATTCTTACATCATAATATCTCAGAAACTTATAGTCAGTGATATGTTGCCCACCATTAATGGGCTGTGTGTGTTTTCAGGACTTATTGCAACACAGATGAGCACCCTGAACACCGTTACCTTTCTCAGATTGAAGCCATTAAACTTTTCCTTGATGGAGGAGAACCGCATCTCAAGTGTAAGTCAGGCATTTACATACAGTATATACTGTTGTACTTAACACACATGGACTGAAGTTTTCTCTGTGTATAAAGTTTGTTTTTTGTTTCCTTTTTGCATGGTGATAGGCGATAAGGAGTTGATCCAGGAGGTCCTGTTTGATGCCGTGGTGACTGCACCAATAGAAGCTTACTGGACAAGTCTGGCTCTTAATAAATCAGAGTACGAACACATTTATTAATGCATACATTTATGCAAACACATATCCCACCTTGTTCTGCCAATCACGTCAGTCTTGGATTGAGATTAATGCTACCACAATATTCTCCATGCCCATCCAAAGTAGATATAGAAGTTAGAAAAGTCTGTATTTTCATTAATAGGGGATGTGGTAGCTCAGTGGTTAAGATACTAATCTTGTGAAGGGTGGTTTTAAATACTTACACTGCACATACGCCTGTAAACTGTTTCCATTCAACATTTTTACAAGCGTGTTTAGAAAAAAAAAAGCACACAGAAATGTGTTTTCATTAAAATGATTTTGGTAAAATGACAAAGAAGATAATCTACAGCATCCATGGTATCTAAACAGCTGACATTTGCCTGGTTTGTGGCATCATACATCAGCTATTGTATAAATCAATTTCCATTACATTTGCTTCTTAGGATTGTCTTTTGTTTGTACATTTTCAAATTTGTTTAAGAGTCAGATGGTAAACCTTCGATTGTAGGACTACTAAGCAAAGCCTTTGCACCTGGCATTAAATTATTATTATTATTATTATTATTATTATTATTATTATTATTGGCTGTACATTTATAGATTACTGAATGTCATTCCTCTTCTTAATATGACTTGGAATGGAACACAGGCATATATGAAAGTATATGAAGAAATCTTAGCAAGTTAAAAAAATTCTTCAAAATCACTATTCTACAACATTCAGTGCACTGCCCTTTTCTTTTGTGTCATTTCGTATCATAGGAATTCTGATAAAGGAGTGGAAATAGCTTACCTTGGCACACGGACCGGCTTGTCGCGTATCAACTTATTTGTGATGCCATCGCAATTAAGCAATCAGTAAGCATTTTCCTTTTTAAATATCAAAATTTTAAACTCCCTTTAAAATAATTTTGATCTGAATGCATTAACCAATCTAAAGCCTATTACTGTGTTGTGTGTGCTGAGTTTAGCTTGTTTTCTTTACACTCATGTCTCCTACAAGAAAAACTCTTTTTTTCTGTACAAGCCAAATACTGTTTTCATTCCTTATTTTTACCTGGTTAATGAATTGTACAAGAAACATCACACATTATGCTTAATTATTTAAATGATCAGGTTAGTGGAAATTAAAGGACATAGAACTAAGGCTGTTAATAAACTTAAAATACTTAATAATAAAAATCGTATTAAAATAATAAACGTACAAACGTAATTCTCAAAAATACAAATATATAAAAATTGTGCTCTACTTGATCTGCTTTCTCATCACCAGTATCGTCACTCTGTGTTTTTAATTTTATTTGTTATTTTATTTTTGTTATGTTAACTCTGACAGAGGTAATTCCCAACTGTTAGGGATTTGTCACAATCAGATGGTAAATTAGGATATTTAATTGTACACTGTATAGAAAAACGTTTGTGGACATTAAACATTACATTCAAACATTGGTGTTAGTATGGAGTTTGACACTGGGAAAATACAAGATATGAATGATAGAGAATGAAAGAATATTTGAATTCAACATGCAAAAATAAAAAAAAGTATCTAGTTTTATTATCGTGCATGTCTGATCTATATAAGCATCAGGTAACAGGCTTTGGAAACAATTTACCCAAATAAAAGTAGTTTTTTCTTTTGGTGTTTTCCATGCAGCGCTTTGTGTATCACCTGTGTGTGCTGTGTGTTCTAAGAGATTTCTTGACAGCAGAGGATAAAGAAGGTGTGTTCAGTGCTGATCACTTTCCCCTGTGGTACAAGAGAGCAGCAGAGCAGGTGCCGGGCACCTTTGTCTACTCACTTCCATTTAATCCAGGTACCCAAAAATCAAAACATATGCCTTTTTAAATAGTTAATCACCATACCCCATTGTATTATATAACTTATGTTTATATAGTTTTATAAATATATATGAAATATATTTCACTTTTGTTATACTAGCGTTGTTTAATTATCATAATAATCATAATATCATAATATTATCTTTCTGGACTTTCTTATTGACTCTCCTGCCGGTTTTCTGTATGTATCTGATTACTTACACATCGATCACATGAAAACATGAATATCAGATCAGCAGTGTTCAGAGGAGGGACAACCCACAAATCAGTCTTAATAATTCAGTCAATCTGGACTTAATGAACAGAAGAGCTACAGTTACAGCTAAAAGTTGCATTTTGGTTACATGTGAAATTTGTCACAACACACGCACTACAGAAGCTGCCTAGTTGCAGATCAGTATGCTCACCATACTAACCCATGTCCAGCACAAAATACATTAAAAAATGAAGAAACGCTTTGTTGGCTCAGATACTCCTAGAATGGGTGTGAAAAATAGCAGCTCCTAAATGAAGGACTGATGAAGTGTTTATCAAATTTTATTAAAAGAAGCAAATTCTCTCTGCTCTCTGATTGTGTAGGATTTTTTTAGGAGCAAGTAAATTAAACAGTTTATTTGGAAGGGGTTGGGTGTGCATTTTTCAATATAGTTTTTAGGGGTTATTAAGTAAGGTAAGTAATAAACATGCTTTTTTAATTCTGAAATAATTTGCTTTGAGCGACAGATGCCAATTTAGCGACAATCATGTGTACGAGATGTTTTTGACCGCTCAAGCCGCGCTTTTAGGTAGGTAAACCCAGCGCGGGGCTTCTAGTAGGACGTCCCAGCGGTCAAATTACCACAACTTTGCGCTTGTAGGTATATGTACGCCAAGTCAGCCTTTATTACACTAGATTAAAACAAATATGGTTGCTTTCTGTTTCTTTCCTCTTTGGGTTAGTTGTTACCATATGATGGGTGGGGCTAGCTTGTAAATGGGACTTGTAAGGTAAATTGTAATATGCATTCACCGACCAATTTATTAGGTACACGTACTTGTGTGTATATCCATCGACCGTTTTATTAGTTCGACTTAAGATGCACTTTGTACAAATACAGACTGCAGTCCATCTCTACATACTTTGTTAGTTCTTATTACCTTGTTGTCCGACACTAACACACCATCACTACGTAAGTGTAACTGCAGTGTTGAGAATGTACTGACCATAAAAGAACAGAGTAAAGGGGACAGGCAAAATATGTAGAGAAACAAATGGTCTACAGTCTGTAATTAAACATACAAAAAGCATCTTAATGGAACGTGGAACTGAAAAAAAAGTACAATGAGTGTAGAAAAGAGGAGGCATACCTAATAAAGTGAATGGTGAGTGTTATGTTGATCAATAAAAATTATGTATTAGAGGTGGGACTTTGTGAGATACATTTTTTTTAAATATGACTTATATGGAAGCTCACAAAATAGAGGAACACCTATGATAAATAATAAAGAAAATAATAGTTAAAAAAGAAAAGTTTGGTCTATAACACTATAGGCTTTTTAACATGTTTGTTTTCTAACTTTAGTTTGGTGCATCTAATAAATTACAAATCTCAATCTATTTCCCCATATGGAAGAAAAGGAAAGTGTTGTTCTTAATCAAAATCTCATGCTTAATCATCAACTTACCAGCAACCTCGTGCATTTAAAGACTTGGGATATGATCCCATATGTTTTTTGTCTTGTTTTATATTAGGTGATATTTGTTTGCAGAGGTCTGTAACATATTGCAACCAAATGCCTCTTAATAGGAACCAGCAGTATGTGAATGTAAAAATACTCTATAATCTTACATGAGATATGTCTGTTTTAGAAGGGGCTGTGGTGTCATGAAGGCTTTTTCAAATGTAGGTTTTTTTCAGTGCTGTTCAGTGTTTTCTATATGGCAGTTCAGATTACAGATTAAGTGGAAACAAAAGTGTGTCAAGTCCAACTGACAGTACAAATAATTTGTGGTCTAAACATAAAAATAATCCTTTAAATTGTTTAAATATGTCTCAAGGTGAATTTCTTACGATGGGCAAAGGCAAGTTGGAAACCTGCCTTTAACTGGCTTTTACCCAAAATATTTTAATACTGTATACCATATACTGTTTAGTACTGTACTGTATACAATCATACCACGTTTCTCTGTTATTTATAATATTGTTCTATATAATTGTGTTTAATTAAACCAGGCATTTGAGATCTTGGAAATGGGCTCTGATAAGCCTATTTGAGTGTGTACTGTGTGTGTAAGTGCATGTGTCTGTCTGTCTCTTTATTGAAAGTGCATGTTTGGCAAGTATTTGTTTCAGGAAATCTCTCAAAAGTTTTGGTAATATGCAAATATTACGCACCAGATGTTCATCCTGTGGCTCAAAATATAAATGTCATAATCATGATAAAATTAGATCAGTGCACGGGTGTACTGTGTGATCTGAGTTCAACAAAGTGCTTGACAGTGCTTGACCAACTGTTTTGTGTGCTTATTGGCAGGTGAAAATAAAAGAGTCGTGTTGGCCAGCATCGCCATTCAGCTTCTGGATGAGAGAGAGTCACCCATTGCTGGAGGTTAGTTAGTTATATAACGGTGAATAGAATAGAATACAATAGAATAGAAAGACGTATATTTTAAGTTATTTTCTAATGAACTATAAGTTAATACATAAGTTTGTATTCTATTATTAAGTTAGACTTTAGTTTCGTTTATTACCTTTATTATAGTTTTAATTAAAGAAGCTTGTCAATTGCTTTCAATTAATATGTTTATGATTAAAACTTTATATATACTGCTTGAAAAATTTGGGAATATTATTATTATTACTACTACTAACAATAATAATAACAACAACAACAATAATAATAATAATAATAATAATAATAATAATAATAAAATATCCCCCATTTTTTGGGAACAGTATATTATTGTTATTTTTTTTTTGCTAAATCATTTTAATTCTGAAAGACCATAACAAAACTTATTTTGCTGTCATCACTGAGGAATAAATCACAGCACACACTGTGCTACCGTGTTCCACAACTAAACTATATAGTCTCATGTGAATAAAAACAAAAACAGAAACTAATTCACTACTATTTCTTTAAATTATTTCAATTTGAATTTGTTACATTTTCATTTGGTCTTATATTTAATGGGGGTCAAATTAAAGCAGGACTGGAATATGATTTTGACTGCACGCGAGTTGGTGCCCAGCCAGAAGCACATGATGCAAGGCAGGAACAGTGCGCAATTACATACACTCACACACTCATACACACATTCACACACTAAGGGCACTTTGGAAACATCACGTTACCTAACACACATGTCTTTGGAATGTGGGAGGAAACCAGAGTACCCGGGGAAAACCTACACTAGCACAGTGAGTACATGCAAACTCCACACAGGGGGCATTTAGGGTCAGTATTGAACTGGGGATCTCAGAGCTGTGAAGACAAAAAAAGGCAATTAAAAATAAAACAGCTCAAACTGTTTTTTTCTTGCTGTTTTCTGCTTAAGCTTGCACACTTAGTTGCCGTTTTTCATCTACACAATAATTTTTAGTTTTTGTACTCACACTACTTTACAGTGTTTGGCAGGCCTTTTCCCTTTTCTTTTCAGAAATCTCTCAATTTACATACATCTCTTTTGTTAGAACACCCCCTATACTAACTTAGTTTATGTATTTAGTATTCTTATTACAATATACATTTTGTTTTCAGTTTTCTTTCACTGAAGTTTTGATTGGTTTGTCTTTCATTTAAGTTTTTAACAAGGAGGCACACACAGATGGACAATACCCTGATATACCACATACAAGGAAAACTTGCGCCCCTTCCTGTGAAATTTTACGCATCCAGGATACAGTACAATGGTCTGTGCTTGAAATTACAGTTGGGTTCAAATCTAGGTAAACTGACCTGCTGTCACCCCTAAATGTTTCCTACTATGCTCTTCTTTATAAGAAATTAAGGTAATCACATTATAAGTAAACATAACAAACACATTACCAGCTACATTATAAAGATGGCTCTTTTTTAACTTTTAAGTTAGTTTTGGTTGCATTTGCATTCACCTCTTGAACTGACATTTTCATGCTATGAAACTGAAAATAAGGGTCCTAATATATTGCAGCATTCTGTTAACAAGTCAACCACACTTTATGATAGAAGTTCCATCCAGCTCTCAAACCTAGGCCCTCGGAAGCTGCCATCTTAAAACAGCTGGCTTTTACCATTAAGCCATATACACACAGTCAAGCCCCCCTATCTCGGGAGTACCTTATTACGTTCATCGTTCCTGTTATGGATAATAATTGTGAAGATATGAAGATAGTGATTTCTCATTGTGAAATCTCTGCTTAGTTCTTGAATATACTCCCACCAGTTTTGCACCATGGATTTTCTGATTGGCTATCCTGCCCTGTTGTTTGTGCATCAACTCTGCCCTGTGGTCACCCTGCTTTACCATAATGTGTATTCTATTATTTGATATTGCAATAAATACCTATTGCAATAAACACCCTTAATCAAACCAGTATTTCCATCGCAAACATATTTTCATTTTATTAAACCAAAGAATAAGAATAACATCATAATTTGGTCATATTTTACTGAAATAATTGTACACACTGGAAACACATTATTGCATTTTAAGCTGAAGTATGTGAAAAGGATAGTACTTCTTCTAGGGCAATGTATAAAATAATTTAAAAATCATTTTACAGTGTCTTCAATGCCACAGTTTTTTTCAGGTTGAATTTAACTTATTTGGTGGTTGTTAATAATCTTAAAATATAATGCTTTGTAAAAATATAATTTTAAAATCTATGAAACCAAAATTATATGCCATTATGGTAATTTTTGTAATATATGTTTCACAAAAACATTATTAACTGTGTCTATTTAATAGATGACACTTGATATAGTGCACTTAAAAATAAGCATTATGATTAATGAATTATTGAATGTTATGAAGACAGTTACTACCAATTTTTACGTGGTACCCTTATATCACTGCACAGTAGCTGTTACTACTATAACTATAACTACTATAACTATAACAGTTTTGAGTAATGTTGTATGCTTATGGTGTAAAGTGTTTTTCATATGACATAAGGTTTAAATGAAGTGATACAAAATTTGTGCTCTCTATTGTCTGCATTGTGCATTTATACAAGTAACTTCATGTGTTCAGGCTATATATTAAAATACCACCGTGTGAATGTTCATAATATGGGTATTATGACTATGACTGTTAACCCATATTAACTACTTAACCAATATATTACATTGCCAGATACAGTCACTCTATTAGTACAGCAGTTATAATGGCACACACATTTTTTATTAAAATAAAAACACAAAGCATGGGTTTACAAATCCTTCCGCTGGGGTTGGCTGTTTAGCATTTTCTAGCACTAACTCAACCCGACAATCTGATGATGTCAACCTCCCAGGGCAACTGATTTGAGTGTATGTGG
>JAVSBV010021285.1:0-12074 GCA_033117975.1 Parotocinclus spilosoma | reverse complement strand
TATTATACGGCGTGGGGATATATTTATCCCGCATTCTGGGTCCGGTCAAAAACACCACCACTGATCGTAACAATAATGTTGTGATATCTGCCCTTTAAACGTAGCTGAGATTGTATTAATTGGCTACAATTAGAAAGTCTACATATGAGTATTGCAAAATGGCCAAAGAGTTCAAATACCAGATAGGTGCTCAAAACACATTGAAAATGTCCTGTGTTGTTAATGGAGTTCTCCACTCTTGAGAAAACATGCACATGCAGTGCGCACAGGAAACCATAGCAGGGTTGATGCTGATGTTGATGCTGGCGACATAAGCCTTCAGATACGGATTCAGTGTGAATTGACCTTAATAGCACTAAATAGGAGGTTAAGTCATGTTTCATTTTTAAACAGGTACATAAAAGAAAGGTGAATATAAAAAGAGTGTGGGATGAAAAGAAAAGGCAGAGGAAGACCATCAATATCCTGCTGAAAGACTGTTAGTCAGATGGCTAGCCACCAGCTGTGGCAGACTGCCCGTGGCTCTCCCTTCCACTACAAGCGGGAAAAATGAGACTAAAGCAGACTGGGAGAAGAGAGCACAGGAAGAAATGGCGAGAAAAGTGAAGGAGGCGGGGGTGTTCTGAAGCTGTACTGTATCAGTAAGCTATAAAAAGCAAAGAGTAATCAAACCAGTTGTGATCAAAGCAAAGCTCCTCTGAACAACACACACGCACACATGCCCAGACACAGAGCATGTTCATGCACATCCAACGAGACAAGCTCAGATGTTTCCAGCCTTTTTTCCTGATCCTTGTTTGTCATTCATAATTCATGTAATTCATGTTAAAAGAGGAGAAGCGCAGTGACGTGTCAACATCTCTGCTACTAGGAATTACGAATTAAAGACTGCTAGTGCAGAGAATTTTCATGAAGTAAACTGTCACCAAACATCACAAACAAGAGCTGCTAGTTAAGCCTCACTGCCCACAAGTCAAAAATAAAAAAAGGCATTTATTTGCTGCAGATTCTTTTTTTTTTATCTAAAATGAGGAGCTGAAAAGCTCAGGAGTTATTATACTCAATAAAGAGTAAGGTTATAACAGTTTGCTGCTGCTGATATCCTTTTAAGCCCTAGTTTGACTTTGAATTAAAGTGATTTCTTGCTGTTTTAATTACCACTAGACTGGAGATAAATCCACTAAAGAGTCTTAAAGTTCTTTTGTGTGTTTATTTACAAAGGTATAAAGGACCTTGCAAATACTTGTGTTAAAACAGCTTAACTACTAGCACTAGGAGGCCAAACTGAATCTGCAACATTTACTACAAATATAAAACAGTAATCCTGACATATTACTGCCATAAAAAACGAAGTTACAGAATATAAAAATCTTATATTTGAATACTTATATGCACTTTGGTGCAGTGTTTAGCACTGCTGCCTCACAGGTTTGAGATCCTGGGTTTTGTGTGAAGTTTGTATGTGAGGGTATGTGC
Source organism: Parotocinclus spilosoma (assembly GCA_033117975.1). Lineage (NCBI taxonomy): Eukaryota > Metazoa > Chordata > Actinopteri > Siluriformes > Loricariidae > Parotocinclus > Parotocinclus spilosoma. The sequence continues at coordinate 10,598 of JAVSBV010021285.1, read as the reverse complement.
CCTACAATGGATTTAAACTCTGTCTAGGGTTGTTCCTGCCCGGCTATTTACATTTACATTTACATTTACGGCATTTAGCAGACATCCTTATCCAGAGCGACTTACAACTTTACAATCCAAGCAATAGTGGGTTAAGGGTTAACTGTGGCAGCTTGGCAGAGGTGGGATTTGAACCATTTTCATAGGCATATTTCTAAATATATTAAAAGATTTAATGTTTATGGTTTATATTTACAGGTTTATATAAGATTTTAAAATTCATATTAGTGGAATTTGGCAGGCTGGCTTAAAAATATTTCAGATTTTAGAGTTCATGGGTTATACTTACAGGCTTAGTATATAGCATCCTGACATATTCTTTTTTTTAAAAATCAGATTTTAGATTTCAGATATCTCCATTAATTAAAAGAAGAGCTAAACAAATTAAGTTACAGTATAGATAGCAGAATGTGCTGCTGCTGACATTTTAAGCCCCAGCACCATTACGAAGGTTGCTTCCATTCCAAACGAGGATAGCATTGAATGTGTAGTGTTATTATTTCAGATGGAGGCTCTCCAAGTCCGTAATTCATTTACAGCCTTTTTTCCTGCTGCTGTTCCCTAATTATGCTGCCCTAAAAATTGCAGTTTTACATCAACAGAAAAGTACATTTCAGCAGCTTGAGCATTTATTTATATTTCTAAGGTAAAAGACAGTGCCTTTCTCTTAGCTTGTTAGTCACTTCACAAAAGCAGGTCCAGATTAAATCAAGTTTGCCTTGGTTTTTGGGGGCATAATATTGGTTGTGAGTTGCTCAACCATTCATGTAAACCAAACCTTGCATATACAAATTGAATAATAGTAGGGTTGTAGAAATACACTCAGCTTATGATTAAATATATGATTAAAATATGAAAGGGCAGTTCCTCACACATTCCAAAGGCATGCATTAGGTTAACTGGTGTCTTCACGAGATATTCCATTGTGACTGTGTGTGTGTGTGATTGTCCATTTGGGAAAGGGCATTCTGTGTTTGATCACATAATTACTTAGATGGTTCACCAACACCTAAGTAAACCTATCGATTATCTAACTCATATAGCTTCTGCTAAACCAAGCCAATTGTCTTGCTAAATGTTTAACATGGCTTCATACATATGTATGGTAAGGGTCATGATCAGAAATTAGGATAACTCATAAAAATGCCACAGGAAATGTTTTCCACCAGTAATTCTTATATTATGATACGCAGTGAAGGAAATGAGTATTTCTCTCTACATAACAGTATGATTTTGGATTTTCAGCTTTGCAAGAATAGGAGGCTTTGTGAGAGATGTGTAAAGCAGCATGATGGAGCTGAAGTCATGAACCTCTGGGATCTTTACAGGAAGAAGTGGAGAGTGCAGTGGTTGCTGTATGGTAGAAAAGGAATAAGAGAAAAAGGTAAATCATCTTTGTGTAAGCTGTGGTCTCTCACTGTGCCCATCTACCCATGCATGAGAGGAGAAAACAGATTTACTGAGAGCAGCCGTCAGCACAGCTTTTGAACAGAGGATTTAAACTCACAACCATTGTGTTCACAAATGCAGCCTCAAAATTGTAAATGAAAGGTAGTGTTGATAATTTGTTTTTGTCAACTGACCATGTGAGACATAGTTATACTCAAAACGTATATATATATATATATATATATATATATATATATTCAAAATGGTCCCCTTATCACTGTTCCCTTTATTCTACAAACTACATCTTGCACTGCAGTCCACTGTAACCATGCTATTTGACAACATGCCTGGCATACAAGAAAAGTGTCTACGTAATCTGTTTCTAATAAAATAAAGTACTATTGAAGGTTGGCTGTGTACGTTTATACAAATTGTCACCGTTCGGGTCTCCCCATTGGGGGCTAGCATATTAGATTGCTATGGAAGTGCCTTACTACTAATTAATGTAAATACTAATTAAGATTTTAAGTGTTTGGCAGCATGAATAATAATAGGAATAAATGTAACACTTTACTCTTTCAGTCACTTCTTTGCTCCCTCAATTATATACACATTCCACATCACGAATAAAGAGTGTCAAAGGTTCAGTCCACACAGTGCTCGTTTTATTATTTTGCATTTGTTCAGTGGACACAGACATTTGTCTTACAGAAGTGTAAAAAATAAACAGCACTCACAATGCATTACTGCCTATCTAATACCTTGCCACCGGTGGACACCAGCTGACTCCAAAATGATAAACTGTATATTTAATGATGTACCAACAGCTTGCTATGAATATTCAAACATACTGAACGCTCACTATTGGAGCTAAGCTCGCTACACAATAGATAAACTGTTGCAGCACATATGATTTAGGACATGTTTGCTAACCTGCATATGCAAGAAGTGATAAATGGTAGCCTATAGATTCTCAGAGCTCTGAGTAAATGTGATGTTCTAAGTGAAAGGGCTTAGAGAGGCAAAACCGTCAATGAATTCTTAAAATAAGAACAAGAGTAAGGTAACTGTGTGGCGCAAAATGCAAGGGGCTTTGACAATGATTTTAATACTTTTTACTTACTTCAGCTAATTTATATAATGTATATGCTCTATATCTTGTTCATATAATAGTTTTCTATACTTACCTAGACTTTCATCAAAGTGCTTCTACCTCAACGACATCAGTTTTATTTCTAATTTATTTTTATTTGTTTCTTCTGTAAAATAAAATGTGATTATTCAGATTTGATGACTGTTCACATGGGCTCACCATTTATTGGTCTGATTAGTCCTGAGTTATGTTAAGACATTCATATAATAGGCTCATAATTTGGAATAAACAACATCAGAAAATAGATCCATTCTGCTTTAAAAACAAGGTTCAGGTTGCTGCCGGCTGTGTAAGGGTGTGGTGGATATAGTCTTGGCACACTCTGGGCTCCCTAATACCAATAAAGCACTGTTTAAGTGGCACAGTCTACCTGAATATTGTTGCTGACCATGTCCATCCTATATGACCTGTGGGTGCCATATTCTATGCAGCACGTCACAATGCTCAAATCTCAATCTAAAATCTCAAACTAGTTTCTTGAACATGAAACTGAATTCACTGTACTCAAAAGGCCTCCAAATTTACCAGGTCTCAATCCAACAGAGCACCTTTCAAATGTGGTTGAATGGGAAATTCAGACCATGGTGCATCTGACAAATCTGCAGCAACTGTGCAATGCATTCATGTCAATATGATGAATATTTCCAGCACCTTGCTGAATCTATGCCATGAATAATGATGGCAGTTCTGAATGCAGAAGTTGGTCCAACCCAATACTAGCTTGATGTACTTAATAAAGTGATTGAACTGACCCTGTCATGCGTCCTACTGTGCAAATGAAAAAGGAAGTAAATTGGTAAATATGAGAAGCGGAAATGGGAAATAAATAGTACAACGTTTCACAGCCTAAACCCCACGGCCCTGCATCACCTACCCACCCATATCATCTAAAGCTGTTTATCATCGACCTTTAAAGCTTGAAGACTTTTGAAAGCATCTCTGTCAACAAGCTTACCTCAGCCCTGTTTCGTTCTTGTCAGAGCTGCTTAGACCCTGATTGCAACAGAGATAAGTAGCCCCTTTCAGTTGCCTGGGAGATTGTTAATTTATTTATTTTCCTGTCAGACCTTTCTAACGCTGGTGCTTGCACTGGGTGGTGAGGACTCTTGGGTTGCAATCATTTTGCATTCTCTTCAGCAACTTATTCCCTGGCATGAAGGAGAGGAAAAGTGAGGAAGTCAGTATGTGAGTAGTAGTGCACAGTGGATGGTGTCACCATGACAACAGACATCATTTCATACAGGAGCAGCGCTTGAAATGGATTTGTACAACGTGTGGGAGTAACACAGCGGAAGAGGAGCACCAAACTGCTGATGAGGTGCATGCCAAAGACTTGCTTACCCATGTCATCAGCACGTGATCTTAATCTTAGAAGGGCCGTCCTACCAGAGTCAGTACTTGCTACAGTGATCAGTTATCTACTGCTTGTGGTTATGTTTCTGTTTTAGTACTGTTTGAATTAAGTACATAATATGACACCATTGACCTAATCTATCCATAAGCAAGCTGAAAAAAACATTTTGACAGCCAAATTCTTGGTTTAGAGCTTAGTTCAGGAGTCCTATTTGGCAGACTGTTACAAATTTGTTACAGTCCATAGAATAAAAAAAAGCAATATTGTAATCCCACATGGTTATGTGCTATTCTATTCTGATTATATATCATGACATTTAGTCCTAGGTTTAGACTCAGCACTCCACAAATGGAAAATACATGTGTATAGGCGTATGTGTTGTTTAATGTCCATGATACAGTTTGTCAATTAGTGCATTACGTTGTTACGTATTTATTACGTTATTATGTTGAACACAATATTACTGGATTAATCTAAGTCTGAACCTAGGACCAAATGCAGCTTACGGAACATTTTTAATTGGGCTCGCACCATCACACTTAAGAATACATTACTAGTAGCTCACCAGCAAGTTGCAATTTTTGACTGCAATATGTAAATGACTTAAATAAGAGCCACTTGAGGTTCAGAGTGATCATCACTTGTGTGACATCTTGCATATCACCAATATACAACTATAAAAATAGACCTAACGAGTATTATGCAGTCAAGGACGTAACACAAACCCTCACATTAGTTTCAAGTGGTCTGCCTCTTAGGACAGTAAAGTATGTACAATATTTTGGTTTTTAGTTGATTATGTGACTTAAATGTAAAACTTGGACCATTGAGTTCCACAGGTCTGGTCATTTATTACAAAAATTACAATATAATAAAATATACCTTTTGCTTTGCTTGTGGCCACAAATAGAAAGCAAAACTTTTTTATGAAAGGTAACTGTGTTATGCAAAATGCGAGGGGCGTTGACAATGATTTTAGTACTTTTTACTTAGTTCAGCTAAATCATATAATATAAAAGTTCATATAATAGTTTTCTATACTTTCCTAGCCTTTCATCAAAGTGCTTCTACCTCAAAGACATCAGTTTTATTTCTAATTTATTCTTATTCATTTTTTTCTGTAAAGAAAGATGTAATGATTTGGATGTGATGACTTGTCTGGCCACGATGGGTACCAGTACTTTCAGCAAAGAACAGGCTGCAGTTCAGATGGGCAGTGCAGTACAGTATTCACAATGTTTTGGTTTTTAGTTGATTATGTTTTAAATTTAAAACTTGGACCATTGAGTTCTATAGGTCTGGTCATTAATAACAAAAATTACAATATAATAAAATATACCTCTTGCTTTTCTTGTTGCCACAAATAGAAAGCAAAACTTCATTATGAAACAGACCATGTTGTTATGTGTGACATTACAACTACTGTGTCAGTAGGTTAATAGCCTTAATAATCAGGTTAATAATCAGCCTTAATAATCAGGTCAGTGTGTGCTGATTTGTAAGGTTTGCTGATTCATGAGTGGAATGAAAAAAACAGAAATAATGTTTTAATAATTTATGTGAGTTACATATGTTAAGTCCCTGTGAGCAGCTTAGTTTAGTCATAACTGACAAGTGCTAAAAATATGCCAGCACACATAAACACCAGACCCCCTTCACCCCAAACACACACACACAAATCTGAACTAACAGGTTTTAATAATTTTCTATTTTTTTGTTCAAAACAGTTGATTACTGACTGACATTATAAAGATCTGCTACCATCACCAAGAAAAGTGGAAGTGAGTTAATAGTCAGATTGCTTACATGCGTGTATTATTACACCCCCATTGTTTAAACATATTTTTAATAAAATACTCTTAATTATTAATTCATTTTAACCAAAAGTAGTATCACCTATTATGTGTGGGTAATATAATGTCACTAGTCTAAACGTTTTAACTTTTGTCTGCCTATTAGAGGACGTTCCTCTCTAACAGCCAAGGCCTTTTTATATATGTAATGATTTGTATTGTATATTTTGTATATGTAATTAAATACATATAGCACAGTGTGCACGCATTCGTTCACTATTGTAAAACAAAATTATTTCTCTAGTGCTTACTACTACATTTGAAAACAAACAGCAATTGCTTCATAAAAATGATCAACTAAATTTGAGAATATAAAAAAATACAATTGAAAATTAAGAAACCATTCAGGATTTTTCCATTATTGTTGTAATTACTATTTGTTATATTGGTTCAGAGATCAGGTTAGGAATTCAATTACTTCATACAATATCGGGTTGGGTACCAAGTCTAATTTCAAACTAAAACATTATCACTTGGGAAACTCAACATGAAGATACTATTTTTATATGAATCAGAGAAACTAGTACCTGTGCTAATAACCACTGCATTGGGCTATTTATGCACTGCCGTTTCTTTAAATAAACATCAGCTTTTTTAGAATGTTGCAGAATAATCCAATTAAAACTGCTTTATCTTATTTAGATTGTCGGGATGATGTGTGTTGGTGAGCCTTTAAGAGAACGTAGCTTCTCTCTGACCATTTTTTCCTTCCATAGCAGACTGCTTAATTATAGCATACTATGCCCCACCTATTTAAAACCCTCACTCTGGTTAATTTCCATGTTAGGTCTTCACACGTCTTGCTTTTTTGCTGTTGGTCCTCACCATGGTCAGTGCCTGCTTTGTTAGGTATCGTCACTGTTTCTTGTGTTGTTCCATGCTGTATAAGCTATTAGCATTTCAGACTGTGTACTGATGTGGCTTTGTTCGTACATTAACTGTTTGTATTAGCATCGTCTGTTGGTATTAGCACTGTCTGTTTGATTAATCATTTGTTTGTTTTTGTAGCACATCAGAGCAATTCTAAGTTGTATTTTTCCTAGGCTTTGTCTCTAAAGTTTTGATACTAATAATATTGAAGCGCAGCCTGTTTTTAAACACAAATTTGGATTTGCACTTAATAAATCTATGCTCAACTCCAGTACGCGTAGTGTTTAGTATGGCAGACTGTACCAAATTACAACAGACATCATTAGAGCTATTCTGCTCTAATACTCTGTCTAATAAGAGTACAGTTATGTATTATAGTAATCTAATACATGGCACTCTGGCCACAAAACAGGAATGTGCCAAATTCTAAGACCAAGTTCTACACCTGGTACCATACAAGTACCACACAAGTGCTGTTAAAAATAAGTAACATGCCTTGTAAAAACAGGCAGGGACATTGTAGGCTTGTGGAATATGGTCTATTAATCTGCACTCTTGCAGCTAGCAGCAGATGGTCCAAAGAAGTCCTTCTCACACGTACATGAAGGGACTCATGCAAGTTGAAAGTGTTGGATTTTAAAAAATAGACGTAAAATAGACCCGCTGGAAAAAATACATTTAAGACCGCCTTGTATGTTTACTCCCAACATAAAGCCACCAGGCCTATGCAGTTGGGAACAGTATGGATATCCGAACATCAGTGAAGGTTTTGGGAAAGTGTCAATCTGTATTGTGGATCTGAGGATCACATGTGTGGCTTTGCCTGAATACCCTGAAGAACCAGGCCATAAAAGGGGACTTCATTGCTAAAAGCCAATGACAAGTAAAAAGTAAAAATCTTTATATCGTTGGCTTGGGGTTCAGATACTATATGTTTTTCAGCTTTTATAGATTCGGGAGCAGCGGAGGTCTTCTTTCTTCGCAGGCTGGTGAATAGGTGGAACAGTCCCCTGAGATACATTCAACCAACCTTGACAGTGAGAGCAGTAGATGGTCGCCCCTTGAGAAATGGACTAGTATTTGTACAAAACACTAAGCTGATTTCTTTTTTTGTTATTTGTGATCTGAACGTTCCAATGGTTGACAAAACATCAGTTCCACATTAAATAGGATAAGAGAGAAATAGAGCTGCATGTTTTGACATGTGCTGTTCGTAGACACTAAGGGCAACTTTATTACAAAGTAATAAAGAGATCCATAGGGTATGAGTATTACTGAGTGCTGTGCTAATTACAGCGAGATATCTCATACCCACGTCATTAGCAAAGCTGAACAAAGCCTTGATTTTCACAAAAATGAGCTTGTACTGTATAATCCCTTTAGAACTGTAAGATGAAGAACGGCAACAACAATTCATCATCACTGAAGGGTATTACAAGTAAACTGTGGAAAGGCCCCAGAACTGAGCCTTGTGGAACTCTGATGTGTCGATGTGGCACCCCCTCCATGACACCTCATAAGATCATTCCTCCAAGTAGGAAGCAAGCTACTGTCAGGCTGACTCTGAGATTCCAAGACCAAATGGAATAAAGAAAGGACCCTCATCTTGTGGTTGACGGTGTTGCTTAAAGGCTGCTCAGAGGTCTGGAAAGATCAGAATCAATGAAAGTCAGGATGTTCTGGCAGCATGAAGATTCTTAGAAACAGCCATCAGGGCAGTTTCTGTTTCAGAATGCCTGTGATCGTGTAGGTCATCTTGTATTCAAATGGTAGAAAAAGGCATTACATTCTGTTTTTTAGTTCTGTATCAGCCCCTCTAAACTCGCTGTAGAAAGGGGGAGTGACATGACACATGCAGTGGAATCATTCACAGAGTTCATTCATATCAGTATCCATTTTAAAGTAGGAAAATTCTGCTCATCCCTATTGAAAGAACACACTTCTGAATTGGGGTGCAAGCCTTTAAAGAGTTATACACACACATTTGTAGTTGTAGCCACATGTAATCTCTTAGAAGCTTATTTAATGCTAAGCACAATTTCGATGTGGATAATTGTTGCAATTGTTGGAAAGTGGGAATAGGAAATTAGTGCTAGAAGAGCTGTGGCACAGGTTGGAGCCATTGTGGTTCTCACTGACTAAAGCATTTTAAAAGACATTAAAACAGTTAAGCAGTTATACCCCAGTCCAACACACTGGGTCTTCATGTACTTTAATATTTCAGTACAGTATCATCCAGATCGAAAAAACAAAAAAGCTGATGCCTAATCAGACATTTGCAACAGGTGGGGGGCATTTTAAAACCATTTTGGAAAATAATGGTTGAAATTTAGAGGAAAGAGAAGACAGAGCCCTTTCAACTGGAGTGCCCTCTGGAACATGCGTATGTGCTATTAGCACTGAGAACAAAGGTACTGGAAATGACACATTTATTGTTCTTCTCTGGTCATCTGTGTATATCGAGAATGTTGTGTTACAATTTAAAATTGATGTGATCCGATAAGTACCAAGTTTCACAAGAAGTTCACTGTTTATGCTCAGGTTCACTTAACCAAAAGTCAATCAATCAGTTTTCTAAAGCATTTAGATTGGTCCCCATGAAATAAACTGCACGTAGCCATGTAGACTGCAAAAGCAGTTATGTTTATGTTGAATTATGTTTTAGAGCTTTATGTGTTACCTGAAGACGCTGTTTCTGAAGGGGGAATGCAGTTTACTTCTGTATGTTAGGTGAGACTATGTGCAATATAATGTTTAATGTTTCTTTTTTCCTTTCCACTGTCACCCTAGGCTTACTCAGTTTTGGCTTTGTCTTAATAAAAGATAATTGTAAAGTTGCTCTGAGACAATTCTAAAAGTGATATAGAAAGAACTCTGACTTTGATGTTGAGCAGTGTAACAGTCAATCTAACCTCAAGGTACCATTCAGTGACAGGTGAAACAGTTAAACCAACAATTAGGTCAGATTTTAAGGTTCTATCCTGGACCACCAGGTCATCTAACTGACGGCATCCGTTGTTGTCGGCCCATCGATCGGGAGGCTCTTGATGCTCACTCCTGCAAATATTGTTCTCTATATCTCTAGTTCTGATTACACAACTGCTTATAATTAGGTTGAATTTTGTTTGCTATAAACGTAGTGCTGTCTTATTCTTCAGTAAGAGGTATTTCTTGGTGTTTACCATCACTTCTGAGTCGAATTAGTCGTATTGGTTTTGACTCTGTATCCTTCCATTGTCTTGTTGTGCTTCGGATTCTGACTTGGACTGTTTGTCTATATATTTTGCCTGACTTTTGTTGTTTAATCTGTAGCCTATATATATATATATATATATCTTACTATGCAGGACTACATGTGTCAAGTGCAGGTTTATTAAGATCAAATCCATACTTGTAGTTAAATATAGGCTACAGATCAAACAACATATCATCAACAGATCATAGTTTTATTATATAAAAGTATACTTTAATAACCAACACGTTATGTTCTCTGAAACTTGGACTAGACTAAAATGGATGAGCACCTGAAGCCTAAACATATCACGCCATGCCACAGTTTGAACACCACCTGTGTGCTGTTCAAATATATACATAATGTACAGACCAGCTGTTACGAGCACTGGTGGTGTTTTTAACAGGACCCAAATATCCAGGATAAGTATATCCCACGTCGTATAATAATAATGGGGAAATAATATGCTGAATAAACAGCTGAAAAGGGATGAAGAGCGGAGCGCGAGACTCCTAACATAATGAAACCGAAAGGATAAAGGGGCGGGCTGAGGCTGCGTCCCAAATGGGAGCAACGCACGAACTTGTCGCGTGAGGACGCCAAAGCGTCAGTCGGGGCAAGCATGCATAAAGCATGGTTGGGACGTCTCTTTAATGGCGAGGCACGGAGGTAGTCCAAACGCCAGGGAGCGAAAGTGAGCTCGAAAGT
>JAVSBV010021245.1:0-12075 GCA_033117975.1 Parotocinclus spilosoma | reverse complement strand
TACATAGCACGTCCCGTCTTGTAACATAGGGCATGCTCGTTTAATCGGACCAGCCAGTTATTAGGACCAAAACGATCGCGTCCCGTAGTGGTCCCATTAACAGGAATCGACTGTACTCTAGACTGCCACGATAAAATCATGGTTCATGAACAAACTACCACAGTAAAACCATGACAGAATCGTAATATTTGCATAGTTACTATAAGATTAGTAATTCATGGTAGAATCATGACCATAGTTACTACAAACTACTACCATAGTAAAATCATGGTTAGTTCTCATAAGCAAAAACCCTGACAATAGAAATTCTGTATGGAAAGACAAAACCCACAGCTGCCACCTGTACACCTGCTTACAAGGTGTCCAAACAGGTAGGTGTACAATAAGTGTTTACACTTTTTACAAGCCCAGTAACACACACAGCACAACATACCACCTCGTCCCTGAACTGTTGCGCCACTGTGACGCGCAAACTACGTTATCTGAAGGTTGCAGTATGCAAATGAGCCCTCTAATCAACGTACGTGCATTGCTGTACGTGTGAACAATCATGGATCCCGGTTCTAAATCGTTCCAAATTAAATCATGCTTTAGTCTCAATCAAGGTACTATGCAGAAAGGTTCAAAGTTCTCCCCTCAGCTGAAAAACTGCACTAGTTTAGCGCGCGCGTTTACCTGTAGCTCGCACCACGCCACCTCCACTGTGGTCTCCGTGTCCAGTCCTTTATAGACGGTCTTAAACGATCCTCTCCCAATTTCCACGTTGAACTTGAGAAACCGGCCGTCCGGAGACGTGGCCACCGCTTTGGTCTCCACTTCGTCCTCCCTGTCCTGCTCCCACCTGCTGCCGGACGGAGAAGCCACCTGTTTGGGCGCGCAGTCCTCCTCCGAGTCGGTGCTGCGGCGCGTCGTTCTGGAGCTCGGCTCGCTTTTCCCTGAGTGGCGTGGCGTTCCGCGCGGGGGAGAGCTCGAACTGGAGCGGGGAGAGCGCGCGCTCTGGCTGGGTGCTTTCTGCTGCTCCGTGGCCGTGGTGCTTTCGGTGAAAATGTCGTCTGCGGACCGGGACAGGGTTTTACTGAGCGGAGGAGCGATGCGCTCTCGATAGTCGGTGCTCTCCTCAGCCGTGGGCATTTTGTTGAATCGGAAAGCGTTTCGTCTGGAGCTCGCCGAATGCCTGCGCCACCTGAGACGCGCAGACAGGAACGAATCTGCCTTAAAAGCGGAAGGTAACTTGGAAAACCCGAGTCCTGCCGTGTCCACTCCGGCCTGGGACATCATGAAGCGAGCGACGTCCTGACTGCACTTATAAAGGCACTTTAAAGGGCTAGTCCATAATAAAGCCTAGAGGTGCAAACGTGAACTCGCATGGTAAAGTTTTGAGTTCGGTTTAATAATGTTTGCAAGTAAAGGTTTTGCAAATAAATATCCAAACGTATCCCTAGCTGATCTTTTAGAACAGAATTCCTTTAGGGTATCATGTCAGGTCCAATTTTTATAGATACGAACCGAATTTCGTTTGTACTACGAAGTAAAGTGGGAACCTTGAAATAGTCGAGATCTAATGTCCATTACAGTTCCAGAGGTTCCAACAATTCCGGGTCCAGAGCGCTAATAGAATGTCACTGGTCCTGGAGCGCGATCGCTCTTCGCGTCTTCCAAACACACACAGAGGCTTCCTGCACGCAGCGTGTGTGTATGACGGTGCCTCCAGCACGAACTGTGCAAGCTGTGTCGACGCCTCCCCCTCATACACCGCCCTCCTAATGTAAAGAAAGACGTTTAGCCTCACCAAAACAGCCCCCTCAAGTCTCCCCCTGCTGCTTAGTCTTTAGTCAGCCACTGATTGTGCAAGTTCTCCTAGAATGATGAGAGAGGTCTGTAATTTTCATCACAGGTACACTTCAACTTCGAGAGGCAAAAGAAAATCCAGGAAATCACATTATAGGATTTTGAAAGAATTTATTTGTAAATTAGGCCTTTTTTTTAATTGCTTGTTCCTCGGATGTCCCTACTTAAGAATCTACTGAAGAAAAAAATAAAAATAAATCTTTATTTTTCAGTACTTTTTAATTTCTCAAGGACTATGTGGAATCAATGCAAGGAAGGAGGAATATATATATATATATATATATATATATATATATTATTATTATTTTTTTTTTTCATTTTTTTATTATTATTATTTTTTTAATTTATTATTATTATTATTATTATTTTTATTTTATTTCAACCATTGGTGCTGTGGCGGATCTGATAATTTTTTTTTTGTATTCTTCAAATATGATCGTCGGCCGATCCGCAAAACAAGCAATACAAAAAGTCTGGCCTAATGATGAAAAATAAGTATTGGGTCAATAACAAAAGTTCAACTCAATTCTTTGTAACATAACCTTTTTTGGCAATGACAGCGTTCAAGTGTTTCCTGTAAGTCTTCACCAGGTTTGCACACACTGTAGCTCGTTTTTTGGCATATCTCCTCTAGAGCAGTGAAGTTTTGGGGCTGCCACTGGGTAACAGTACATTCAAGTCCCTCCACAAATTTTCTTTTGGGTTCAGGTCTAGAGACTGGCTAGGAAACTCCAAGACCTTGAAATGCTTTTTACTTTGTTGCCCGAGCAGTGTGTTTGGGATCATTGTCATGATGGAAGACCCAGCCACGTTGACCACATGATATTCTCTCAATCCTCTTCTGGATCATCCATATAACTTCAGATGGTCCTGGCCATGTACTGGCCTGAGCAAGGGGACATGCCTGGCACTGCAGGATTTGAGTCCCTCTCTGCGTAGTGTGTTACTTTTGCTAGTCTTTGTTACTTGGTCCCAGCTCTCTGCAGGTCATTCATCAGGTTCCTCTGTGTAGTTCTGGGATTATTTTGACCTCATGGGATGAGATCCCCAGATCGAGGGAGATTATCAATGGTCTTGAGTGTCTTTCATTTTCTTACAATTGCTCCCACAGTTCATTTATTCACACCAACCTGCTTGCCTATTGTACATTCACTAATCCCAGCCTGGTGCAGGTCTACAATTTTCTTCGACAGCTCTTCGGTCTTGTCCATGGTTGAGTTTGGAGTCTTTTATTTAGACAAGCAGGTCAAACAGTTGCCAATTAACAACTGGAGGACAGAAGAGCTTCATAAAGAAGAAGTTACAGGTCTGTAAGAGCCAGAAATCTTGCCTATTTGTGGGGGACCAAATATATATTTTCCACCATAGTTCACAAATAAATTCTTTTAAAATCCAAAAGTAGCTTGAGAGCCTTTGGTTGACAGCTGGGGGAAGTATTTTACGTCCCCTTACAGCAAGACTCAGTGTCTATTCAGGACCAAACCTGTAATCAGTAAATTGTTCATGGAACAGTCAGTTAAAAGCCTCTTATAAGGACCACTATAGGAAAGAACAGTTAATTGTTTAAAACTTGACATCTTTACTGTCAGTCATTATCCACATCCACACTTGCTAAAAATAGAAGGCAGTCCGTGGCATTGCATTTCTCATTGGTTATTAATAACTCGGGACATGATACGTATGTTACACAGGCTGCATGCTGCATGAAAAGCTTAACAAAGGTGTCATTGTGACATGCTGTTCCAAATTACTAACATATACAGTACATTGTGTATAATCATCACTTCTCATTTTTTGAAAGAACAGGTCACAAGATCTTAACCTATTACAGATTGGCTTTATTTTTGAAACACATATAGCATCTGAATATATTTAGATTGTCTATAAATAAATAAATAAATCTGCCTTTCATTGGCTCCCTGTCTGGAGTCGTTCCTGCCTCGCTCCCCTGCGCCGCCGACTTTCCTGCAACCCTCACCAGAATTAAGAGAATAAGAAAATGAAAGGAATGAATCTGTCTTTTAACTTCGGGTCTTTTGGCATAAACCGCTGGTCAGATTAAAAATGGTTTAGCACATGTATTTTTACTATCATAAATATTATACATGTAATACTTTGATGTTTTGTTTAAAACTTCTTTTATTTCATTTCCTGCAAACAGGGACATGAAATGAGAAAGTGTGTACTCTGCTTAACATTATAGCCACATGCCAGGTTCACCTTCATTTACCTAGAAATGCAGAGTGCCTGGTATTTGTCCGCTACTTGTTGTCCTGTTCTGGATTTACCTACTTAAAGGTTTAAAAAGTAATATTCTATTATATGTTCTTGGAAATTGTGTTACTACGAGTGGACTCTTTCTCTCTTGGTTGCGTGCAGCCAGCAATGTATGCTTATTTATGTTTATAATTTTGTTCTAGAGTGTGTGTGATTGTTAATGTGTGCTTGTAAATGAATAACCATGGTGTAGTGGATTTCTGGGATCAGACTATATAAGACTGTAACTATAGTAATACATACCAACACATAACTGAACACTATGTGGCCAAAAGTATCATTTATTTCAATATGTGAACAAAACAAGTAACAAGTCAGTTTAGCTGCTTTCTGCTCTGCCCTCCTAAAACACACAAGTAAATGTTAAATCTGGGACTGTGGTAGCCTAGTGGTTAAGGTACTTTCCTGTGGACCAGAAGGTCCAGGGTTCAAATCCCACCTCTGCCAAGCTTCCACAGTTGGGCCCTTGAGCAAGGCCCTTAACACACAATTGCTTGGATTGTAAGATGTAAGTAGCTCTGGATAAGGGCGTCTGCTAAATGCTGTAAATGTATTTTAGACACTAACATCTCTGTATATACACTGCACACAAAAATATGGGATATTTTATTAGAGGATATTTCAAAATGAAATACATTTTAGTGACCAGTATATAAGATGGTAAACAGTAAATGTTCATCTCTGTCTGTCTTGCTGTCTTTCTGCAAAAGAGTTAAGTTTATCTTCGACACTCACCATATCCAGATGTCAATCACACTGAAGTCACATCAGGCAAATGTTAAAAGCTGGCAATCCTCCAAATTTCCAATACAGGTACTCCTTGATTTATGATGGTGCTACCTTTTGACAAATCCATAATAAGTTTAATTTATCGTAAACAGAGGCATTTAAAATATACTGTATATATCATAGTGTAGTCTTCTTTACACATGCTTTTACTTAGCTTTTTAGGCCCCCTGAAAGATCTCAGACTATCTATTAACAGCTAACTAAAATAACGCAAGAATAAAAAGTCTAAAAAAAAGCTAGTATTCTGCATATTTTTTTTAGCATTGCATAAACTTCATTTACGAAATATTGCTGTTTCTAATTAATACTACATGTGCACTGAAACCTAAACTTAACTTCAATGACTTAAAGCAAAACTTTTGGCTTGTTTGGATTAATACATAATTGTGGAGACCAGCAACATGCCCTCACAAGGTTATGAAAATCATTATTGATGGGGGAATTGGTCGTCACAATAATATATAAACTTAAAACATATCCTTGTGTGTCTCCATTGAAATAATGGTTACCATAGCTAACTACAGTAATTACACCTAACCCTAGCCATAACCATAGTAACCTCATAGAGATCTTTTGACTCTTTAGGTCTTCCAGGAACTGTCCAAACAGCACTGGAACCTTCAAAATGTCCCCACATTGTAAACAGTTACAGATCTTTCTCTACGTGTGGACATTTGGTCCTCACTAGGTAATATAAACATGATCTTTGCTTACTATGTCTGTGGGGACCATCCACTGACATAATGATTACTGTAGTTACTCCTGCCCGGATCCTTACCTTAACCTCAGTAACCTAAAGCAAATCTTTTTTACTCTTTTGGTTTTTAAATAGAAAGTTTCAGTTTCAGTTATCCTCTGGGTCAAGAGAACCAGCCAGAGGTCAGAAATGTTAGATATTTATATTCTTGTGAGGACATTTGGTCCCCACTATGAGAGACAGAAAAAAGGGATATAGACAGACACACACACATAACCACACACAGAATCCTTAATGACTGCTTTTATCTCCATGTCATTATTTCTATATAAACATCCAATTAAGGATGAGAAGTGCCATGTAGCACAAACATAAACAAGAGCAGAATGTAAGTGGATGATTGAGTGAGATAGGATGCTTCACATGGCTTAGCTGGAAGGAAACACATGCCTTTCCACTGCTCTTCCTCCTGGGCATACTGGCGATGATGGTGATGTAACAGCCATCGTCACACAGACTCACATCCAGTGATCATCAAATGAATTATTAATAGACATAACACAAAACAACTCATCAATATTCATCAATTGATGTGTCTTATATAAGCGTGTATGTTACGTAAGCACATGTCATAACTGCCGTGACAGACGAGTGATGAAACTGAATGTCTACCGTATGTGACAGCGAGGCATATGTGCTTGCGATTATTTGGTTTTGGGCTTTATCAGAATGAGTCATAAAGTGGTCTCACTTACGATGAAGGACAGCAGGGGAGCGTGAGCACACATTTGACATGTTTTTTTTTACTCTCTCCAAATCTCTCAGCTACTGTGCCATTTTTTGTATTACTTATTATTATGTATTTATTATTTATTATTCTTCCCCTCCTCCCTCTTCTCTCCCACTTTCTGCATTTTTAGTTCCTATTTTTTGATCTTTCTCCTCTTTTCCCTCTGTTGTCTTTATGTAACCTTATCTCATGCTCTCCATCTGTTTCTGCATGCTTTGTGCTTTAGGCAGTGCTGTTTTCCCCTGCAACACCATCTTTTTGAAACAGGGTATCAGTAATAGACTTTCTTTTGATGGTTTTGGAATCTTAAGGAACAGGTTATGTAAAACTATTAACAAAACTAAAAATATATAGAAAAATAAACAGTGCCATTGAGGTATCGGTTTTAAACACCCAGATCAAAAAATATAAATGACCACGAAATGTATCCTTTCTCCAGCCAACAGACAGCTGGCTGGCTAACTGCTAATAAACTAAATACAATAAAAAAAAACAGAAAACAAAACTTTAAAAATGTTGCTTTCTTAACTGTAAAAAAATGGTTTTAAAGTACCAAACATTTCAAAGCCACATATATATTGCAGTCGAAAATATTATGACACATTAGTACACAATCGATGATGCTATTATTGCATTAATATTTACTATATATATGATGTGTTGTTGTCATCACTTACTGTGGATGTACAAACCAACCAATCAGAAGTTTGGGGCAGTGTGGGAAATGCAAATAAAAATAGTATTTCTTACATTTACTTTGACTTTTATTTAATTGCATACAGTATGAACCAATGATATTTATCATTTAATGTCATTTTGTTTGTTAATAAACATCCATTCCTGAAATTCAGTACTAGAACACATTAAAAAAAAAGTACGTACACGGCAATTTAGAGCTTGTAATGATTTAAAAAAGCTAAATGATGTGATTTCAAACCACATGGGCAAGGGATTACTTCGGGAAACCTTTGTCAAGCACTACAGTACTGAATTACATTCAAAAATGCCACTTAAAACTTTACTGTGCAAAAAAGAAGTCTTACTAATAATGTTCATTAGTAGCGGTGACTTCTCTGAGCTCTGAGGCTTCTGGGATAGACCATCACAGAGTGGAAACTTATATTGTGGTCAAACAAATCAGTATTCCAGGTCTTTTTTTGAGAATAAATTGACATTGTGTGGTTCATGCTGTCTGCAATGAAATTACAGTCAAAGTAAATGTAAGAACTGGGTTTTTATATCAATTTGCCACACAGTCCCACCATTTTCTGATTTGGGGTTGTACTTACCTTGTGACAAAGCATTCTGTGATTCACGTTGGATAAGGGAGAATGTTAAATACTGCAAATATAAAGGCAGATTTGCTATGAACTAATCCAAACCACTGCTTGAAAGACCAATGGTTTTATATTTAAATCATTGTTACTGTAATGATCAAAGTAATCTGCTGCCAGATACATGTTCAACACAGAACAGCACCAGCAAAGGATCATATGTGATCTGATCATTGTAAATCACTGTTGTGATTATGGGTTTGAAACATATTTTCTCTATTTTTATTATGAAATGAAATATGAGTAAAATTAGAAGAAAAAGTTATTTTTAGTCTCTTGCTGCAGATCCTGGTTTGAGCTATTTTTCAAGCCTTTTGCACTATTACATTACAAAATATTTATTTTAAGCTTAATGTAGGATATACATTAAAATAGCATAATAATCATTCAGGGATAAATTCATATACATTATTAATTCTCCTCTAGGTTTTTATTTTCATAATTCAGGTTCCACTTGAGAAAATCAAATACAGAAGAAAATGCCATACAAACACTGTGTGCGTGTGTGTGAATTCTGGAAATGGAAAATGATCCAAAGTATTTTAGAGTTGCATAACTTTTATTTTGTTGTATTTGTATAACTTTTATATTTGTCACCAAGTGTTTCAAGAATGTCCATATCCTTTTAAAAAACATGAAGCCTGTTTCCATAAATCAAGAGGGTGCAAGTGCAGTATGTCTTCTGTGATAGAAAAAATAAATAGAAATCACATTTCACCATTTTTTCTGTATAAACGGGTCTCAACTAAACTTTGCCTCTCAGGCTGCTGGCCTTTTACACCTCCCTCCCCTCCCTCAGCAAAAAGCAAACAGCATGTTGTGTGCCACTTTGTTGGAAAGGGCTATGTGAGTACAATTGGCTAAAACTGCGGTACGTGTATTTTTTACCAGGTTGATAAAAGCCCAAAACCAATCAGTATGGTTTTAGACTATTAAAAATGCTAGTTAAAAAATGATTTATGACAGCTCTCTTTTATGTGAATTCTCCAAAGGATTCAGCTAAAGAAGCTTATGTTCTGGTTACACTTGAAATTAAAGCATGTTTGTGAAATGACGAGCAATCGGAAATAGGACTACTGGCATTTTATCTGCACCTCATTGTAAAACTCAAATGTATGTCTCCTGTACTTTAAGCACAACATTAATGTGATCTCATTCATTTAAAACACCTGACTCTAATTTTGTTTTTAAATAAACTGCTAATCCTAGAGGATCACAAACTTTTACCAGATGTGTAGTACATTTTTCGCAATAATTTCGCCCAAAAAATCTACCAAGTATAATATTTTGTCTCGTTTGTTTAATAATTTCCCATTTATTTACTTTAGGACCCTGGTGAAGTTTTATGTCATATTTATGCACAAATATAGACAATTTCAAACATTTACAAACTTTCAAGCACCACTGTATCAGATGTGATGGGGGAAATAAAACGAAAGGTGAGGTGGAACACGTATTATAGTCAATGATACATCGCTGGTTCACCTCAAGAAGGTTAAACCGGTTTTACAGATGTCTTAAATATTTACACGAGATAAACCACAGCACTGTCTCCATCCTGTTTTGTAGTCATTTTTATATTTGAGGACATTTTACGTGTTTCCTGTGTCAGAAAAAGCAAGGCAGGTGTTATAAACATTTTTAATATATACATTAAGAAAAGCCAAATATTTATGTCAGATGTTGGAGCACAGAGAAGAGGGACTGCTGAAGATACTATACAAGTATCTTTTCTAACATTTTGTCAGTGGATTAATACCACAGTCATGAAATAAGTATGAAGACCAAACATGCATAAGATAGAAACCATTGGAATGAACAGAGAAAGAGTGCTGCATATAACTAAAAAAAGCAAGACGGAGAATCTATTAATGCAGATGAGCTCACATCAGCACCAGAACTCTGGGCATTTCCCAAAAACGTCCCTGGATTCCACATAATGTGCTGAGAGCCTTTTCTCCTCATCCCATAATTTCATCCCATAACTCAGACAGTCTAGTCTAACCAGACAGACAATGAACAATTGCTATAAAATGCAACAGTATAGCATTTCCTGAACATCATAGACACATGTCAGGGTATATGTGAGCCTATGCTAGAGAATTTATGAAAAAAAGATTTTTCATATTAATTTTAGACATTAAATAGAGATTTGTGTTGCATTGTATACAATGTCAGAGATGGGTAACATAAACAAAGACCTTACTCGGTATTATTGTCAGTACTAGAACAATGACTCATGTGAAGTGAATGGTATTCAAGTACTAAAGTGAATCCCTTTTAAAATAATCACCACATAACAGCTCATAAATGAATGTTTTAATTCTCATGAACACACAACATTATTCTGTTCGCTACATTTACATTTACAGGAGCAGGCCTGCGATGGACCATAAAAATGAAAAAGGTCAAATTAAACATTTAGCATATGGCCTTATCCAGAGCAGTTCCCAACTGGTGTAATTTTACAAGGCTAAGCAATGGTGCCAAAGTGTAACAGCTTGAAAACTAGTTGGCTTACCGTGAAGCTAAAGTTAAGACAACATGTTTTATGAGCTACCTTAGTGATATGTGCATTGATATATTACATTTACATTTATGTAGTTTAGCAGATGCCCTTATCCAGAGCGACTTACAATTAATGCGATCTTACAATCCAAGCAATTGTGGGTTAAAGGCCTTGCTTAGGGACCCAATTGTGGCAGAGGTGGGATTTGAATCCTGGACTTACTGGTTCATATTCCAACACCTTAACCACTAGCACTGTTTATGTACAACGAGTGGAATTTAGAATTATATAAAAAAAAGAACTTGGCATACGATGGCTTTATTAAGAAGCACAGTTTTCAGTCTTGGCTGATAAAATATTGGAGTACTCAGAGTGGAGTGTAAATTGCCTGGGCAGCCGATAAGCCCAAGCCATCAATTCAATTGTCAAACCTTGACTATGATTGTCTTGACAATAAAATAAAGTTATTGCACACTACAAAAGATTAATTCTCTTTGTTTTTATGTCAAATAAAAGTTTAAAGAGAAAATGGCAGGTAAGCTCTAGTTGTTTTAGTTTTTAGCTTTTGTAATTGCCAGATTTTATCAGGGAAAATTCACCATTTAATTAAATGTGATTTGTTTTAAGGCGACGTTTTTATTATTCTTTTTTTTATGTGCAGTTACAAAGAATCTAAATCAAGTAATCTAAATCAAACTGATCATGGAATCCAGCTTTTTGTGTGTTAAATAAGTAAGTTTAATTGATTTATATCCCTAGTTGGCCCAAAGTTCGTGCATAAAATCAAACCATTATACGATCATAATATTTATTAGACCATACAACATAATAACGATTAGCTTTGAGAAATCCCAGTTCTAGCTTTCCCCATCCGATATAATTTCACTGCTCTGAATAATAATCAAAATTAATTTGCATGTAAGACTGAAACAAAAACTAAAAAATCTGCTCTGTACTCAAAACTTAATTACATGATAGTGAGCATGTTTACACAGCTGCAGGTGAAAGCATTCATAAGCCATCTGTGTGCACCCAGTACACCCTTGTAGATAATAAAAGATAAAAACATACTTGACCTAGGTGATGTTGAATATATTTTTTTCATGTAATAGATTCTCTGTTTCCTTTCTCCCTCACTCCTTTTATTTTTGGTAATGTGTGTCCTTCATTTCAGTGTTTATCCGTTGGAAAACTCCAAGCATTTACGACCGTTCTGGAAGACTAATATTTGTCTTTGACAGACACACATACTTCCGCTGTAGTTTCCTGTGGATTCACTGTGATTCCTCTCACACTGAACATGACAGTAAATGCTTTAAACACCTATAAACATCTCTTGTGGTCTGGTTAAACACAAAGTTGCAGCTGATATCCTTAAGTAACGTGTGCCTTACAATGTTGCAATAAAGCTTGATTACATTTTAAGGTGGTTTTAGTGGAGTTTTATATATATATATATATATATATATATATATAGTATTATAATAATATATATATATATTTACATTGATGGTATCTAACATTGCTAAAACTTTCTTTCCTTTCAAGATTTCAAGATGCTGAGAAACTGGTTCATGCATTTATAACCTCGAGATTGCATCACTGTAACGCTTTACTCACGGGATGTTCTAGTAAATCTCGAAATAAACTTTAACTAGTGCAGAATTCAGCAGCTCGAGTACTAACTAGAACTAGAAAATGTGATCATATCAGCACTGTTCTGTCGTCTTTACACTGCTTACCAGTTAAATTCTGCATTGATTATAAAATACTTCTTGTAACGTATAAAGCTCTACATGGTCTGGCCCCACATTATCTGAGTGAACTCTTA
>JAVSBV010021244.1:0-25581 GCA_033117975.1 Parotocinclus spilosoma | reverse complement strand
AACCCACGCAGGCACGGGGAGGACATGCAGACTCCACACAGAAAGGTCCCAATTCACTCCACGCTGGGATTGAACCGTCTTTCAGGTGTTTGGAAATCCCTCCCACAAGATTGTGGTGGTTTTTTTTTTTTGAGAATTTAATTAGAATTATATTTTCTATGCAGGCTTAGTGTTTAGTGTTACTGAGTAAGGTCTGGTGATCGCACACAGACTGAAACCTTGTGACATTGTTACATGATTTTCAGTTTTCTTAGAAGGCAGTAAGGAAACCAAGAGTTTATGATGACAGTGACAAAAACATTGGTTACAAAAACCTAGATTTTTTGCCAAAAATGTGACCTCCTTAGTTTCTTTCCATACTCGTCTCATGCATACTCCCATCGAGTATATTCAGAATGTGCATATATGTGATGTTTCATATCACAGGCCTGAGATAAGAGGATTCAAAAACCACCTAAATTTAAGATTCACACAGCCTGAATCTACTTGACCTGGAGTATGAGGTGAGGATCAAACAAATTTTTAGGAGACCAGTATACAGTGTGTGTTACCGCATTCATATGGTTTGTATTGTAAGTTCTCTCAACAACATTTTGTATTAGTTTTGGAGAGGCACCATGAAGCACAATCCGGTCTGCACAGTGCTAAGATTTTGTGTCTTAATTTGACGTGAAACAAGTGCAAGTAAACTCGATTACTGACAAAATCTGATTTTCTGGAGTTATCAGATTAAGTGCATGCAAATGCACTCTGTGATTTTTTTAAACACCCGTCTTAAACAGTGAAAACAGCCACATTTGTTAGTTGCTCTCACAAAATTGATTAACCTGTTTTTAAAAATGAAGATGACACAGAAATATGCTTGGTAGGTTGAGTGGTTTATGCATCCAATTTCTCTGCCCTGGAATGAAATGTTTACAGAGCAGCCAGCTTCTTGTACTGTAATGTGACTCGTTATCACAGCTACACAAAACTGCATCTCTGTGCTAATACAATTTGCCAATTTTTGCAACTGGTGAAGGAAACCCCTTCTTCTTTCAATTGATCAAAGTAACTTTAGCTTCTGAAAAATTTACATCGACCAGGTCATTTAATTCTGACTGCGTTATCAGACGAGAATAACCAAGCATAAAGAATTCAACATTTGGATCCATGCCATTTTCTGTCTTCATGTAACTGGGAATGTGACAGTCATCATATGTCACTGTTCTCGTGGCTTAAGGCAGATTGGAATATTTAACAGACTTCTTATTTTTCATAGATAAGACTTCTATGCTTTCGTCATATCGGTAAGATTGCAAATGGCATCGGCAACCACATCGAGTCGAGCTCTCAAACTGACTTGACATTTTGCATACCAAGATACCATGGTTTTTCTTGGCCACCAACCGAAGTAGCACTCAAAAGCTTTCTTATTAAGCACAGACATGGTGAGTGTTTGTGCCTTAAGCTTGTACTTGTCACAGAGAAACCTTTCTGCTGTATAAAACCCTGTAAATATGAGCACCTTTTATAGACAATCTTAACTGACTAAATAAAATAAGACATGCGCTTGATTAGTACCTGCCCTGAGGAATGGTTGGACCATGTCTAGACCCTTTTAAATTGACTCTAAATCGACTTTTAGCACTCCTAAAAATGAAGGAAAAAAGCTATTTGTTGATGTTGTTCTACATGGTTTAAGCTAAATATTTTAACAAATAAAATACAGCAGTCTGCCCTTTCCTCGCAAATAAGAGGATTTCCAAAGCTGTGCACAAGCTGCACACACAAACACAAACACACGTTAATGTAGTTACAGTTCGTGCTGTAGCGGCTTCAGTAAGGAATATAAGGTTGTGCAGGGATTTACTGCTTTGGAGCACTGGTGCTCCTAATTGTAAATTAACAGGAGCACACAAAAATATAGTAGCACATCTTACTAACTTTAATAATTTATTTAAAAAAAAATGTTTTAACAACTTTTTATTCCACAACTAACAAGTGGAATATGTGCACATACTAATCATGGGTCAAAACAATGAATACAAAAGGCTGAAATATAAAAGGCTAATTTTTACGAGCCGTTTGGAAGCCTAAAGAGTCGAAACCCTAGATAACAGCCGTCATACGAATCATTATTTATGAACTTCTCCTACGCACACAAGAAATGAACACAAGTGCACAAACAGTCCAGACAGAGACCTGAGCTCATTTTAGCTGTTATGTTAAATTGGATATAAAGCTTTTGATATTAAACACTAGATCAAATGTTAGATATAACATTAAAAATGATATCAGGAGCTATAGCATTCAAAACATTAAGGGCTTGAGAACCTGGCCACGCTGCTGTTGCTGTCTCATTAACCTTTAATCTTTCATTGTTAGTTCAATAGCACCCCACATAGGAATTAGGCAGCAAGGGCACTCATTAGATATGGACTCAATGAATACTACTTAAAAAGGGCTGCAAATAAATATTTAATTTTCATTTCTTAAAAAAATTATAAAATTCTTGCCAGTCTCGAACATACCAGTCGACTTTTGAAGTTGATTTTTGTGACCTGCGGTCAAAAAAACCTTTTTGCTTTAAAAAAAAAATATTAAAAAAAATTCCGGAAGCACGCTCTTAGTTAGTGGACCAGTATTATTCATTTGTTCCATGTCAGTGCTTTGGCTTTTTATGCAACCTGATTTTACTCAATGACACGCATTCCATTGTGCTTTGTTGTCACTTTGCTGTGTATGATTTGGACAGTTCACACGCATAAGCAGGGTGTGTGTATCAGTTTTACTTAAATAGCTACTAAAATAACAAAACCTTTTTCCACTCATTAATGGTACATCGCCCACAGTCTGTTTGAGCACGCAGATGAGTCAGATATCCGAAATCGATGGATTGAAAATAACACTGATGTCGTCACAAAAATCAGCTGCCCATTCATTCAAGACATTTATCTCCACTAAGCCTCAGCCTTCAGTAGGTCACAGCATATCAGCAATGCCATATTGCTGATGTATATTTACAACTACTAGAGTCTGATAACAACTGAACAGCAGGATATTTTTAAAAAAGAAAGCCGTTTATTACAGGGTTTCATGTGGGTTTTTGTGGTGTTTTATGGATTTGGCAGGTATTATAATATTTATTTACATTATTTAAAAATAATAAAACGGTCTTAAACGCCGGCCTTGAGGCACTCCCATATATCAACAGAGCTAATTCCACTTAGCAACCATCTGGGACTATGGACCTCAGTATCTTAAGCCCCAGCACCTCCAACCTGCCACTTGCATCCTCAACTCACAACTGCTTGGACACTAAGGCTCCGGATAAGATTCTGCCTACTGCAATAATTGTAACTCATTCTGTAAAATGACCCACCGTCAATCTGGAGCCTTTGCAATCATCCACTCCTCCTTGCCTTTCACAATAAGCATCACAATAGTTATACATGAAATTAATTTCTGATTATTATTGCAGCGCTGTGGTTATTCTATTCCATTGACAGTTTACTACAGACTAGAGGGGGTGAAAATCCTTACAGCTCTTGAAATCAGACCCATTTTGGATGAATTTTGATTTGGGCATTTGAAATAGACAAATTTTCCAGTGTTTTTATTCATTATGTTTTTAATTTACATTTTGATGCCTCGCTTAAATGTATTTTATTCTCCATAGATGGTCTGCTGCTATGACCATTTCCTTATGAAGTAAGTGCCGCTTTAATAAATGTGCTACTCACTACACTAGTGTGTTTTCAGATTGTATCCACATTACAATGTTTCCAATTACGATTCAGTGTTAACAATGTTCACAATGTGGGTGATGCAACAAACCTCAATACATGTATAACATCTAAGAGGTCCTCTTTCTAAGAGGTCTCAGAAGTTTTGCGTTACCTGCATGTAGTCTTACATTTTCATATTATTTCTCAATTTAATTATACTGAAAATGTATATTACTGTGAATGACCGCAACCAACAGAACTGCCAGCTTCTTCAAAAGTCACAAATTGTCATACACGGTTACTGGGATCCTTGAAAAGTTTTTCCTCCTTCAATTTACATATTTACTCATTAAACATGAAATGGCTGGAGACTCCCTGGGATTGGTGGTGCATTCAAACTTCTCACTTCACATACTAATTTAATTAGACTTAATTATACTTAATACGTGACTCTCTTCGTCTTCAGATTGCTCTTTCATTTTTTTCTCTTAAGGAAGAACATTTTTTGCCTCAAGGCATTTTCATGGGAGGAGTGCCTGTGATTTGGTGATTTCATTTTGTAGCTGCTTCCTTGAGTGGACGGTTGTTCTAATCTGTACATAATGCAGCAACTTGTGGGAGTTTTTTATGAATCAAAATCACATGCAAGGTTACAAATGGGCACACAAAAATGGTGTTGGCTAATATTTCTGTCTTCTCTGGAACAACGTATTCTGCTTGGCAGAGTTCACTGGAATGCCTTCGTTCATGCACGTTTAGAATAAACATAAATAAACAATGTGTACAAGTTTTAGTTTCCTTGTTGGAAAGACAATCTAGATCCTATATCCCCAGCCACAAATTTTAGCTCCTAATGGGGGATAGCTAATAGGCATATAGACATAATAGACTATAAGGCACAATCCCTCCACAGGGTTTGGGTCTGCCCTGTGGAGATCTTTGTGAAACAGCTCCATTGGTGTAGAAACCTGGTGGGTTTGGTGCAGGGCTCTAGATTGCAACCAAAATTGTAGTAAATGTGATTTTTTGAATTAGAATTTTGGTAAATATTTTTGTTCCAGATCTGTGGTTTAGCACATTCAGCTGGTAACTGGAGATAAATTAATTGATTAAAACCAGCAAGATATTCATATATTCAATATATTCATACGTGAAATTAAAAAATACATTTCTATAATTATACATATATTTATGGAGAAACAAAACAATAGGTGGATTTAAAATACATTTTTTTTTTTTTTTAATCTTCCACACTTAATCTTCCACATAATCTGACAATTCCATTGTATACATATGTAGGTACAAACCTTTAAATTAAAACTACATTTTAGTTATTGAAGTTTTACAACATTTTCTGTTAAAACACTTTCATTTATGTTTTTTTTTTTGTCAGAACTAGGGACGCTCCGATCATGTTTTATGCTGCCGATTACCGCGCCGATACCGATCACATTGAAGAAGCAGAGAACGAAAAGAACAAGTCTCTCTGTTTAGCTGGTCTTGATATAGATATTATCATTATATAATATTGTAAAAAAGTCCATCGTCTGTGAAGTATTTATTGCACCAGTAGCAAGTTGCAGGGCTTCGCCGTTACACCACTGAAAAAGGCTGGTCGTCTAACCCGATTAATTCAATTATTTTTCAGGTTATTTGTTTAGCCTTCAAACGGTCTCGCTCATACGGGCGAGTGTTGGCAAGTGTGGGTTGCGTTAATTGGCGTCTGATTGTTGATGCTCTGGGTGGCTTTTTAAAAATTCTCTGCAGTGAGCTCGAAAACTCACCACATTTAGTTTGTTCTTTAAATGACGTATTAAATTAGTTGTGTTGAAGCATTTTAATGTGCTTCCCCCACGAGCTATTTTTGCATTGCATGTGTTACCGTAGCTTACTGTAAACCCCGTCATTGTTGAGGTACAATAATAACAATTCATTAATAATAATGAAAAGGATTCATCAAAATGCATGGTCATTGTTTCATTTTTTAATGGCCAAATGAGAAGTTGGTACGACCGAATGAGAAAGTAAGTCACACCAATTGTAAAAAATAGTCTAGTGCCCTGGACTGGTGGGACAACAGTTAAAATGGATAAAATGTCAACTTTTATTTTGGCAACAAGGGTAAGTGTGGGTTTTGGCAGGAAATGAGACTATTTCAATCTGTGAAACATCAAGTAGCATTAGTCTTTGGCTGTATGTCAAACTAAATATTATGTAAAAACATACACCATTGTTAGAAGTGCTCTCAGTGGTGCAGTACGCAAAATTTCAAAGTGTGATGACTGGGACAGAGATTTACTGTCTAACGCTAATGCTAATCTAATCCCAGTCTTATTAAGCTTTGACTTTTTTAGCCTTAACATAATTTGTTTCGCCATTTCATTTCAGCCGATTGACACAAAAAAAAAAGAAATAAAACCATCACAGGACACAACATTGCTGAACTTGTTTACCACTGAAAGTGTTGCCTTAGTGTACACAACAGATATAAAACAACATCAGAATTAATTCCAAACTAATGCTATAATACCTTATTTTAGAATGCATTGTCTTATTAGGAAAACACTGGCATAAACAGGGGAGTGGCAGATAAAGGGAGGTGAGATCTTAAATGGATTAGTGATGAATATGTTAATGCTTGTGGCATTTAACAAGCATCTTGCACAGACAGTAGAGCTCAAAACAACTGGCAACCTAGCAAACAAACTGAAAAGGCATAATGTACTATAAGGGCAGTACTGTGCTGTAAGCATCGGTACAATGAACATATATACTTATTTCTTAGACTACTAATTAAGATCTAAACATAATACAGAAAATATGTAAACAAAAAAGTGTATGGGAAGGCCACACTAAATACCAATTACCATTGCAGCTAAGAGAAACAGTTTTTTGCTTTTTCATGTTTCTTAATGCTGCATACAATTCCTTTGTATTTTCTGATTGTATTCCAATACAGAGCATTTGATCTTTTTTTATTAAACAAGAACATCAGAAAAGCAAACGACAAGTCAAAGAAAGATGTTCCATAATGCAAAACAACTTGGTGAAAATTGGTTAAAACGCACTATATAAAAGGTTAAAAGTGCTGGAGTTCCCTGATATTGGGAGTGGACATTCCAGCCCTTGCTATGCCTTTGTAACATGATTTGCCTAAATGTAAGCTTGGAGAGCTACAGGACATCCTAAAGCAGCTCAAACACAGACAACAGTGGAAACAGCACTTAATACATCCCAAAGTGTGATTAGCAGAGTGTGGAATTGCTTTCAAGAGACTAGAACGGTACGAAGAAGACTAGGACAGGAACAGCAAGAGACGACAGCTACTTGACCTTATAGGCAAGAAGGAGCAGGCGCAGTAATGTAAGAGTGGCAGGGACAGTTTCTTGCTTCCACTGGACAACAGATATGTATCCAGACCGTACGAACCCGGCTCCATCGTGTTGGACCATGCATGTCCAGCGACTAATGGTATGCATTCTGTTATCTGCTGAACACTGTATGAATCCATGATGAGTGGTCAACTATCCTCTTCCCTAAAAGGACTGTCCTCATCTTCTTCACAATCACAGTATCCTTATCTGCTGTGAAATGGATTGCTGACTGAGTCAGATACTGAGATGAGAGCCTGTATCCTAAAGTGGTGTTAATGCAAGGGCCCACCGTGAACATCTTGTCAACAACGAGTTTCAGGAAGCAGGACTCGGACAAATGGACTGGCCGTCACGTTCTCCAGACCTGAATGCCACTGAACAAGCATGAGATGTCTTACAAACCATGTAATTCCTTTCTTTGACTTTTCCTTTGCTTTCCTGATAATAAATAAATAAACTCGAATGCTTCTTTTTTATTTCTGAATTTAATGATTACATCTATTTGAATATATTTGTCTTATAATAAACAAAAGCACATTTTGTTTATGTATTTGCTGTTATATTGCAAGTCCACAAATGTTGTTCCAAGTCATTAAACAGAGTTTTACTGCCATAGCTACAGTGGAATCAGTTTATTATATGTTATTTGAGTATTATTTAGTCCATTATACTACGTTTGCTATTGCATGATGATTATGTAAATA
Source organism: Parotocinclus spilosoma (assembly GCA_033117975.1). Lineage (NCBI taxonomy): Eukaryota > Metazoa > Chordata > Actinopteri > Siluriformes > Loricariidae > Parotocinclus > Parotocinclus spilosoma. The sequence continues at coordinate 17,793 of JAVSBV010021244.1, read as the reverse complement.
AAACCAAAAACCAAAGCATTGCAGTAAATAAATTCAATTCTTTTGTACACTAGATGTCGCTGTTTTGCAAAACCGTACCTGAAAATGCTTTAAATGACAGGATCGTCCCATTTTGATTCAATAGTTTTTTACTGACTTTAGAGTAAAGTACTTTAAGTAAAGAGCAAAAAGCTAACATAATAATAAGCATGTGCTGGACAGGACTTAATCCATATTGTGGATTGGTTTGTGGCTATTGTGGAAAAAAGTGGAGTAGTAGTACCTGTAGTAGCAGTATTGTTAGTAATGAATGTTAGTAATGTTGTAGTAGTACCTGTAGTAGCAGCAGCAGTAGTACTGTTAGTAATGAATGCTAGTGATGTTGTAGTAGTACCTGTAGTAGTAGCAGCAGTATTGTTAGTAATAAAGGTTAGTGACGCTGTAATAGTAGTAGTAGTACTGCTAGCTGTTAGTAATGAATGTTAGTGATGCTGTAGTAGTACCTGTAGTAGTAGTAGTAGCAGTAGTACTGTTAGTATTGAATGCTAGTGATGTTGTATTAATACCTGTAGTAGTAGTAGTAGTAGTAGCAGCAGCAGCAGCAGTATTGTTAGTAATTAATGTTAGTGACGCTGTAGTAGTAGTAGCAGTACTGTTAGTAATGAATGTTAGTGATGTTGTAGTAGTACTTGTAGTAGTAGTAGCAGCAGCAGCAGTATTGTTAGTAATGAATATTAGTCATGCTGTAATAGTAGTACCTGTAGTGGTAGTAGTAGTAGTAGTACTGTTAGCTGTTATTAATGAATATTAGTGATGTAGTAGTACCTGTAGTAATAGGAGTATTGTTAGTAATGAATGTTAGTGATGTTGTAGTAGTACCTGTAGTAGTAGTAGTAGCAGCAGTATTGTTAGTAATAAAGGTTAGTGACGCTGTAGTAGTAGTAGTAGTACCTGTATTAGTCGTAGCAGTATTGTTAGTAATGAATGTTAGTGATGCTGTAGTAGTAGTAGTAGTACCTGTAGTAGACGTAGCAGTATTGTTAGTTGTTAGTAATGAATGTTAGTGATGCTGTAGTAGAAGTAGTAGTAGTACCAGTAGTAGTCGTGGCAGTACTGTTAGGTGTTAGTAATGAAAGTTAGTGATGTTGTAGTAGTACCTGCAGTAGTAGCAGTATTGTTAGTAATGAATGTTAGTGATGCTGTAGTAATAGTAGTACTATTAGTTACTGTAGTAATAGTAGTAGGACTGTTATGCACGCAAACACAAAGCACATGCTAGACTGCTATTCAGATGTTTATCCGTATTATGTGAATCCTCCTCTGTCTTTGAACTTTCCTCTCAGCAAGTAAAATGTATTTATAAAGCCCACTTAAAAACAACCAGTGTCCCAAAGTGCTGCACATAAACACGAATACATGAAAAAGAAAAAGAAGAAAAATGATCTTTAACAGACTTCAGGATGTTCTAATTGTCCTGAAGAAACTGCTTCATTAACTCTTTTTTTTAAACCCACCAGACTTGCTCAGTCTTAAAATGCTTCCTCTCTTGGAGCTCTTTCTGTTTCTTCCAGAACTCTTTTTGTTCTTCACTGATCCTCTCTCTCTTTGTTTCTTCAGGATGCCACTCACCCTCCAACTCTAACAGTATTTTCTCATTGTTAGTGCCCTTCCTCTGCAAAGACAAGAGTTTGCCTGTGATTGTCTGGAGAGTCTGTCTGTTTAGTCACTTCTTTTTGGCCTCCCTTAATTAAATATGGCAGCTACATGGGTCGTATTATTTATATGCAGCCTATATACATAACCTGGCAACCGCATTGATAACACCTGCTGTGCACAGTGTGTGCACCTGAACATTTGTTTTTGACTGAATGTGTATATGTACTTTTTCTGGGTTTCACTAATAATGGATACAAACGTTGTTGGTGCCCTGTTCTCTTTCTGTACCCGTTTCATTTCAGGTTGGCAAAAGTGCAGGGTGTGACTTGGGGTAACTCTGGACAGGACAATCACAAGTCCATCACACGGTACATGCACACAAAGTTAAACAAAGTTAGTGACAGTCACAAGTTTCTTGGGAAGTCAGGTTTTTCTAACCATTTTAAATTTGTTTATTGTCTGTATTAGCGCCTACACTGTCTGTCCATTTAATCACTACTTACCATATGGGAGCGCTAGTAGTCCTATCATTACTGTAGTCCGCCTGTGTCTCTACATAAGTTGTTAGTCTACTTTACTCAATTTCAAATGGTCAGTAGTGAGTATGTAGAAAAACAGATGGACTTTAACTGTAGAACTACAAAGTGCTCCTACATTGAAAGTGGAACTTATAAAATGGACAATGAGTGTACCAACACCTAATACAGGTGTATCTTATAAATTAAGTAAAGTAAAGATCAGATATATAAAGTACACAAGTTGTTAAATACTTTTGCATGTAGTCATTTTGTAGATGCTTTTATCCAGAGTGACTTATAACTGATACAGTCCTACAACCCAAGCAATTGTTAGGTAAAGGGTCTTGCTCAAGGACTAAACAGTGGTGGGATCTGGACCCTGAACCTTCAGGCCCACAATATATCTTAACCGCTAAGCCACCACAGTCCCATAAAAAGGATTTGCAATTGATGGACTGGTGTTCTCTTGAAATAGTTGCTTAGAAAAATAGTCGAATGTAAGAAGAAAAAAAAATGTCATTTCAAAAAAGCCCAACAAAACGATATATAAATAGTAACTGTTATTATTTATTAGGCTTTGCAGTCTGCATTACTTTATAGGTTTTCTTTTGTGTTTTCTTAGCTGTTTGCAAGCCCCAAGTCCGTAAGGCTTTTCCTCACTCAATTTCCCCACCACGTGACTCTTTATATAATACACTGCCAACTTCCTCGTTTAGAATGGGTACAGGAGAGTATTGTGTGTAAAAAAAATACCATTTTAAAATGCAGAGTATGATTTCTGCTGAATGTGTGTTTATGTGTATTCCTCTCGTTAAATTAAAATATCTTAAGTCGGACATTCGTAAAATTGGTACTAGCTTTAGTTTAGTTGGCAGCTGGCAGCCATAGCACTACGCTTCGGATATACGTCCAGAACAGGTGCACTTAAACTGCACAGCCAAATAGAAATTTTGTTTCCTTAATAACACATCTTTGTCATCTTTGTGAATGGTTAATTATGTTTCTGATTCAGGGGGCTGGATACGAGATTCCACACAATAAGAAAAGCCACACGTTAAGAGAAGACAAAAAAAAGTTAAAAGAAAAAAAAAAAAATCCCAGCAAGTCCAATAGACGAGATATTTTTCTGTACAGAATGCACCCTCCTCACACAGCACCCGGGCATGACTCAAAATAACATTTTCAAAGCCGTTTGGCCAATGGGCATTCATCTTTTGACACATATATGATTGTAGCCATAGACGCCCAGATTCAAGAAGGCTTCAATGAGTGTCTAAAGGCCCTGTGCTGGAGGCCTCGAAGCAGCTTATGCATGCAGGCTGTGTTGTTTCATGGGAGGAGTCCCGAGTTTAATTAACAAACGGCGAGATACTGCAGTGAGACCTTTCATCGTTTCATTTACTTTGGGAAACATTTCATAACCACTTACTGAAATTGAAGTGGGTGCCGTGCTTCCCATGCAGATTCCATGTGCCGCACACTGGCTGGGATGTTTTAGAGACGTAAATTGCCCTAGAAGGTCAAAAACACACACACAAAAACATGAAGACTTGCTACAGACAGTGACCAGGCTGGGACTCCAACCTGAATCTCTGAAGAAGAGAGGTAACGCTGCTAACCACTGCACCACCTCACTTGCCGTTTTACTTAAATTGAAATTGTTAAAATCTGTCTGCCTTTGTGCATGCATTTCCAGGCGCATATCTAAGGTCCCTCCTAAAGAGTAGATTGTCACTTGCATAGTTAGTTGACAGACCTGTTTTTGGCATTCCCACCAGCCCTGGCGCTTTTCTATAGCACTGTTTTTACCGGCTGAGACCCTCAGGCTCTATGGGTGTTTCCTACAGGCCTGTATCATTTTTAAGTGTCTGTTTGAAACTGTACAGTTGTAGGTGTTATTATCTCAGAAGGACAGGGTGAAAGATCGTAATAACTGTCACAATGACGTACTACACGTCAAATAATTGCAGTAGCAGTAATTCAAGGCAAGTGGACCAGTGGTCAAGGCATTAATCATTAGGAAGTATTAAGGCTTTATAATCTTACTGGGATTATAACACCTCGAACACTAATCCACTTATCTCGTAGTAAGTAATCTGCTGTAAGGCCATTCACTACTATCAGACAAAACCAGACAACCGCTGTGCGATAGCTTCTTTTAAGTATGACTGGCAGAATTTCCTCCTTCCTGTGCCCTTTGACTTAAAATGCAAATGCGTGCAAGTTGGATATGGAACCGCTCCTATCTGTACACAGATCACTGACAAAAGACAATAAAGAACAACTGCTGCCAGCCGGCCCGAATGTGACAAGAAGCTACTGCGTCACTGTTTCTAAATGAAGTGCTTAGTGAAATCCTCGGCGTAGGATTGTGTACTTTGTTTGGATTTCTTCGACGTTCTCCACCCATTCCTTTTCACCTGTTTGAATGCTGGCAAGATTTTAAGATGCAGTTCTCCCTAAGAACAGGCGTCCTGCACGTTCGTCTTTGTAAGCCACTTGCTTACAGAAGTCAACGCATGTCCATCTAGAAGCGATTCTTGCCTGGATGCCAAACGATTTTTTAATTACAAGCCATGAAATACCAGAGATCCCGGTCTGTGGGTTTTGTCTTTCGGGTACAACTGTGACGAGATTGGGATTTTTGCAACTGCTGGTAGACCCGTATGACCGTGTTCTTCAATTCACCTGCAGCTACTTTCTTCACACTATGGGCTCTGGCACACCCAAATTCAATTCCTCCTTTGTGCCAATCATTACCATCAAACGATACATTCCCAGCACTGTACCACCTCTTCTCAGTCTATGAATCCTAATCCTAAAGTTACTACCTCCTTTACCATGCAAGGTGACATATTTTGTCAGGTGAACTTATATACTGTATGCACCACTGTACTGTACGTTTGTATGTCTGCTCTCGACCACCTCCGAACTCGTCAAATTCTAATCTCAATGCATTTTGACCAGAAACATTTGTTTCAGTTCTCGTTGGTTGCCCAGTACACTGTGCACATGCTTTAACTTATGAGTCACTTATGTGACTCGTTTCAACCGAAATTTGAATCATGATTCACGATTCAGTATACATTGATTCAGGATCACAGCAGCCCTCAGAAGAGTTCTGTTTTTTTTTTTTAGTTATCCTCTTTATTTTTATATCTACACCGTTTTGTGGTGCAACACGGTGGCTCGGTGGAGAGCACCTCTGCCTCACAGAAAGAAGGTCCTGGGTTCAATCCTAATGTGAAGCAGCCGGGGTCCTACTGTAGGTTATTGTAAGTGTTCTAAACATTAACTTAGTATACGTTACTATACAGTACTATACTATACAGACTGCTCTACCAAACACTCCTTAAACTTGCCAGTTCATGATACATTTAGGTTATGGTAGATTTGTTGGGACATATCCCCTTCTTATTCATGTCTGAAGGACACAGAACTGGTATAAGCAAGAATACTTGAAAAATCTGCTGGCAGAACAGAGAAGTCCCAGACTTGAAAAGCAGAAAACAACATGGTAACATAGCACTTTTGTTAAAGGGTCATAGGGAATTTCTGCCCGTTAATTCAGTAGAGCATTTGTGAGACAGTGCTGTTGGATAAAAAGGCCTGATTTACAATATCCTTTATAATTCACCCCAAAGGTGTTCGATATGGCCATGTTAACATCAACACAAAAACCAAACGTGCCTTTGTGGAACTTGCTTTGTGCACAGTCACGCTGGAACAGAAAACGGCCTTACCCAAATTGATTTGGAAGCATACAGTTAAGATCTCTCTTCAACTGAACAGTAAAACAACCCTATAAATGATCAATATCCCTTCTCTGCCACGGTTTGCAGTTGGCACAATGCAGTTAACGTTCCACTGGCATTTGCCAAAACCAGACTCGTCCGTCAGACTGGCAGTTAAAGAGGCGATATTCGACACTCTACAGAAAGTTTTCACTGCTAGTCCAACAGTGGTGTGCTTTACACCACTCCATCCGTCGCCTGGCATTGGTTTTGGTGATGTAAGGCTTGCATGCAGCTGCGCAGCCATGGAAACCCATGTCAGAGAGCTCATGGTGTACAGTTTTTTGTGTTGATGTTAATACCAGAGGAGGTTTGGAAATGACTGAGTCAGCAAAGCATTGGTGACTCTTATGTGCTGTGCACCGCTATGTAAATGTATGTGGTCTGTCACTTTGTGGTTGCTGTGGTTCCTAAACACTTCTAGTCACAGGTGATTATGTTGAAGAGAAAAATTCCACAAACTGATGCTGCATCCTATTAGTGTCCAGACGGAATATTGAAGCCATGTGCAGCAGATTTGGTGCTACATAATTAATGCTGTTTTTCTATTGGCTATCGACCAATTCAGGCTGCACTTAAGCATATTCAGTGGGACATACAGTATTTCCAGATTCTATAACATTCTCGAACCAGCATCCCTCTGAAATCCCACCTACAGTCCATCCATCAGAGCATGAAACTACAACAATTAGTGGATAAATATCTGTCTGTATATGTGCACGCGACATGCCTCATGGAGAAACTACAATAACGACAACACAACATTCGACAATCAGAACATCTACCACGATTGGCTTGTTTTCTTTGGACCTGGCTGTGTGTGAGACTGGGTGTACATCACACTTTGTGGAGTTGGGCCAATTATTCACAAGTGTCATATATCATAGTCCTGTATCATGTGCGCCTCCACAATGCGTTACTGTGAGGCGGGGGGTGAACAAGGCACGGAATCTGTCCAACAGGTTTCCTTAAAGCAAATAAGGGCTTTGATGAAGAAGGAATGCAAGAACGTTGGCTGTCGTCGCCGTCGTCGTAGTCACCCGTCGCTCTTTATGCACCTTCCGGAAGTAAGGTTTCTGGTGATACTTGGTTTGAGAGCAAGGTATGCGTGTTCGTTATGGGGCTGTGGCTTGGCATGCTTTCCCCAGTCTCTCCACAAGCCTGGACCCGCCGGGTATGAGCTCGCAATTATTTCGACGTTCATTGGTGACAATGACAGAGACAGTAACCCTAGGATTCTATTAAGCTGAATATTTGTGGTGAGTTACACTACAGCTATTCGCTGACTCAGTTGAATGACATCAATGGTACTTCTTATGAAACAACAGGGTGTGCCGCTTGCATTTCAAAGTGCTAATTAAGCTCTTTAATAAGATGGAGAACTCACCCCCATATAAAACAAACAATAACATGAAAGAAACAAGAAACAAAAGACCTGCAATGTGTGATGTGCACCAGTTTATCACAGCCCAGCCACTCTGTACTACATACTGACAAATAAACACGTGTATAGTACCATAGCACAGTTTCATTTTTAAGTGCAGAGCAACTGTGTGAAATACCCCTAACTATGGCTGCATGAAGTGTGATTATACTCTTTATGTGCCTCACTGGTAGAAACTAAACATTCGAGGCCAAGATGCAGCATTTATGTCTTTTCTTTAAAACTTTCCAAAGTATAAATACATTTCATTTGATCGTAAAATCGAATTGCTAAGTATTAAGGGTGGGCGATGTTTTAGTTTAGTTTCGTCTTATTTTTTAAGTATTGATTTACCAAACTGAGAGCTCACATCATCAGGCACGTCACTCACTCAGCAAAAAAAGTAACAACGAAAGCCCAATTAAGCACCGTTTAAATGCCACAGCCTAGTATTGTTGCTGGCCTTGTGCATTCATTTATGACCACAGCACATCAATTTCGGATGGATACGTGATTAACGTGCACCATATCGTATTGTCCGCGATAATACTGGTACCATTTTCTTAACAATATAAAACATCCATATTGAGATATTCCGATATCTTTACGTAATGACGTAATGCGTTTACACGGAGAATTATGTACTTCAAGTACTCACAGGCAGAGCAACAGATCTGGCAGAAAGTGGTTCTGCAGTGGTGGAGTGTGTCCCAAAACGGGGAGCTACTTTGGTAGTGTGGAGGTGGTATTGGTACAAAATATCAGATGTGCAACAAACCAGTGATATGTAAAGCTATGGAGAAGGTCTGCAACAACAAAAGGGGGAAAACGTATCTAATCTGTTTCACTACTTAGAGCAGAAGCATGCAACTGAGTATGAGGAAATTTAAAAATGCTGCGAGGTGAAGTATTTCAAAAGTATAAAATATATTTTGGTGCAATTGTATGTTATAAAAATATATCGCCAAATATATTGTTATCGCAACAGGACCCTAAAATATTGTGATATTATTTTAGGGTCATGCCGCCCACCCCTAACGTGCTATGCCACAAAGCTCATTGTTCAACGGTTTCATGAACACGTGATGAACGCTGCGGAGGAAGATTCGGATCATGGATGTTCATAATGCCAGATTAAGTTGCCAATGTGGAAACGCAAAATAATAGTACAACAGGAATGTTACATTAATACTACAATGTTACTCTTTTCCTTTATCCATTAGGTCCGCATGAACAACTAAATAATTTAAATGTCTTCTAAAAACCTTCCTATTTACCTCTTCTATTTAATGGTTGTTGTGCCTGCTTGTCTTGAACTGTGTATCTTGTTGTGTAAATTATGTTGTTGTTTTTTATGTGTTAATACTTGCTGTAAAGCGACCTTGGGTTTGAGAAAGGCACTATATAAATTAAACTTATTATTATTATTATTACATTTACATTAATTCCAGAAATACTAAAATGATATTAAATACATTCAATCTTTTATCTCAGTCATTTAAATCAGACTGAAACTTGAGCTGTCCCAACTGTGTGAGAGACATTACAATAACGACGCACAAGCCCTACGCCTTGTGCTGAAGAGGGACCAGTGTGACCGAACTTGGGCAATAATATGTCACGTTTACTGCACTGCATTTAATGTAGTGACTCTTCAAATAAATTGCAATCTAAGTTAACCTAAAGTGGGAAACAAATATGGATTCACTTTGTTGCTCTTTTGCCAGCAGGATGTTGCTGTATTTGTGCTGAACAGTAATTATAATGCTCACAAAAAATAGGGGATATTTCATTTTGGTTTTTTTTGTGCACAATGTAAATGCTTTTGATTGGTGTTGCACAATAATTCTAACATAACACATAAAAGTGTATGTTTAAAATAAGTGGCATAAGTAATTCTTGTTCTAAGAAACTCATGGCTATATACATGTTTGAGTATTTAATAACTGCCTGTCTATGGGTATTAAAAGGTGTTGACAGTGTTAAGTAGCTCTAACATGTAGATTTTTGTTATAGAAAAACTATATACAGAATGCATTAATTCATTATCTTCCGCATAGGGGTTCCACAGGGGGTGGCAGACCAGCTGGTGGCTACTCAGGAACTTTGAGTGCACCAATCCATCGTAGGGGACACACAGACACACACAGACGAATTACCACACCAGAAACCAATTAACACACGTCTTTCCACTGTGGGACCCAAACTGGACTACCCAAAGTAAAACCAGGTCGCTCCACCCTGAGATTGAACCCAGGATCTTTTTGCTGTAAGGCAGAGCAAATTAATTTATTTCTATAGTGCTTTATCCAAAAGACAATTGTTTCGAAGAAGTTTTACAAATATCCAGCCACAAAGCCCTACTTGACCAAGTCTAGGGTGACAGTGGCAAAGAAAACTTCACTAAACTTTATAAGGAAGAAACCTTGGGAGGACCAAGACTCAAAAAGGGACTCGACAGCAAAGGAAGCCTAGATGATTTTAGGAAATCCTGTTATCCTGATACTTGTATTTGATGATACGGTTTGGCAAGGCTGTAATCTGAATTGTATTCAAATCTTTATAGTTTTAAGTTTTATTTTGCATTCCAAATGCAAGCCTATTTCAATTGCTTCATTTTCAATGTCAACTGTTCCTGTGCGATTAGGAACACACAAATAAAGCTGGTTTAAAAAAGCGTTTTAATAGTAATCTCAATGTCAATCATTGTCATACTAACTCGATTTCTATTAAAATAAAAAAAATGCACCTGGCTCTCTGTGTGACTGGGTTGCAGTACCTGTTTATCGATGGCACTGCAACAAGCTCAGACCATAATAGCTGTCCTAAGGCAGCTGTTTTTAGCTGGAGGAATTAGTAAGTTTACATGAGTGTGCCAATATGTCACTAAGTTTGTTCCGTTTTTACATTTATGCTTTACGGACTCACCTCCTATTGCATATTTTCTTTTTAAATGTTGACCCAAACTAATCTGAAATTAAAAATAAAAAAAAGTGTTAAACAAGCTGCACATGACACTGTTACACGGACAATATAAATATAATTTATTCCATTCTATTTTTAAGTTAGTGTACAAACAGGGGGTTTCAAAATGAACATTTTGAACATTTATTCTTTAATGTGAAAGCAAAAAAACATTCTGGTTTTGCTTTAACACATAAATGTTAATGGTTTGCAATGCTTCATTAATTCCTGTTTAATATTGCATCTCATTGGTCCAAAGACTTAAACCTCAGTTGTACTGTTGGCAAAAATGATTGGTGCTTCATTCAAAATGGTAGTTCATTCCAAAAGTCTCCCCGGGTGCCAAAACGACAGCAGCTACTGAGTTTATACCCATAATAAATAATGTAAATTGAATAAATTCGTTCCAAACTCACGAAAAATCCACACTGTAAGGCATTATATGATATATGAGTTGTATTATACAGGTTTTCCCTGATTTACGATGGAGATACGATCAGACAAATCCATCATAAGTTAAACGTAACATGAACCGGTGAGTTTAATATCGTCTACACTGCATATAATCATAGCAGTGCCTACCTTAAACATTCTTAAAACACAACGTAACTAACAAAAGTGAGTACACCCCTCACATAGTTGTAACTATTTTATTATCTCGTTTCATGGTATAACACTGAAGATATGACACTTTAATACAATTTATTGTAGTCAGTCCACTGCTTGTATAACAGTGTAAATTTGCTAAATTAACTCGACACAGTCATTAATGTCTAAAGAGCTGTCAACAAAAGACATTTTTCTTGCTTCAAGAACCACAATTGACGAGTTCCGAGGTTGTCGAGTGCCAGAGTATTTACATTTCTGTTGGCCATATGGCTCAGAAGACCAAGTGGGCCATCATAATCACCATTTGGGGCCTCTGAATAAGCTTTTGCTTCTAAATCTGAACGTCAATTGATAGAACGGGTTAGATTTAATACAGGCATGCATCGTTCAACATCTGCATTACGTTCTGTAAATCAGAGCATTGACAGCAACTCTTTTTATGCTACTTTAAAGTAAATATTAATGTATATAAGTTCATAAAGAAATTGCATGCAACTGATACAATAATGAGCCTGATATCACTAACAACAAAACTGAAAAATGTACAATTATTACACAAATACAGTAATGAACTGTTACGACACTGTCGATGTTAAAGCCGTAACACTTGAGTGGATGATTAAGGTATGATGAATCTAATAATCTTGTTTGAAACCAAAAAATGCATTGATAGACATTATTATGAACAACACGGAAGATCGCCAGATTAAACAATTAAATGTAAACCAGTTTAGACCCTTATAGGTTAGAGAGAATACAGGTAGTGGGGGGGCAAATAAAGGAGTACTACTTACAATAGGACAGGTACATACACTTACTAACGCATTTACAGCTTGGTACAAATAAGTAACTTAAACAAAAAAGTCTTTAAAACACATCAACCGAGTTAGAACGGTCTCTAGCCCAAATGTGTGTGAACAAGCAAGCACGAGCAAGCCCGTAAGAATGACTGAATGATGGACTCTAAGCCCTGCCCCTACTTGTAGATCCGCTGAGTTATTGGCTGTTTTTAATGTGACGAAATAACTGATAGGAAAAGGACAGAAGAGATGAAAACGCACTGCACACTTGAGTGCAAAAAAACAATAATAATATGATGTCACATAGGGCGGCTTAACAGTACACGAATAAGCAATTCAGAACAGTATAGTACGCTGTATACATCGTACACTGGGCAATGCTGTACATAGGACTGTCAAAATTAATACCTAATCGTCTAATTAAATTAAAATTACCACAGTAATTGTCCATAATTGGTAGATTGCTGAACAAACAGAATATGAATTGGGTGTCCTGGGTTGAGGCAACAAAGTTGGAATAAAAGAAAGCAAGTAAAGTAAATGCATTAATTTGCATGTAATGAGGTTATAAGAACAAAAACATTTGAATGCTGTATAGCTAAGAGGGCAGCAATGAGTAAGTTTATTAGTTAGTTCTATATTTTTGGCATGTACTGTATGCTGGCAATATGATTTTACTCAAAATTATCCCTTTTGTTACGCTTTGCATTTCTATGTAATATATTTTTGTTTGTGTGCAGATGCCTGCAATCAGTATTAGCTCCTAATAAGCCAGATGCCCGTCTAGTCCCTTTAGGCTTGTACTTTATTCGTTGCGTTCAATGAGCGAATTTATGACAAGTAATCATGACAAGTTTAATGACTGTGACGGACCTACTTGCAACAACTATTTTCCAGATTAAAGGCATTCAAATTGTATTCATTTACATAACTTAATAAATACATTGTTAAGCAAATTGATGTTTGTCACAAGTGTTTATACATTATTACACTATTATTAAGCATACAGGCCGACTAAACTAGAGAGGGTGTAAACACAGAAAAAAGTACATACTTAATTATTTGGATTTGGCAACTATTTGGATGACAATTATTCGTGGGCTAACATTTTTTGCCATTTTTTGAGTCAGTTTACAATAACAACGTTGAGACATTTTTTTTCTTATTTTAATTGACTTCATCCTTTAATGTGGACATTGAATTGTGCATACATGTAGTCTAGTTTGGGATTTACTAACATTGTTACACAACTATGCATCACTGTTACACGACTGACTGTGTGCTAGCCTACATCATCTATTATTAAAGTAATTAAACTCCTTGTATTGCACAAAGTGAGCCGACATGACTGACAGACAGGACGATAGGAATCATTACTGGAATGACTCTCGAGGCAACATTTCATTCGATTCTCCATTCATTTAATAGGGCCTTCCTTTTTCCTGCACCCTGTAATCAGTTTTAGTTAGAGATCGCATTCTGGTTAAACCTGTTGCATTACCGCAAAACTCTCCACGTACCCCCCTCCCCGCACCTCACCCCACCTCACCCTTCTGCTTTTCAATCAGCACCTCCACCTACGTGTTTCACTTCATCCGTTCCTAACCTCCTCTCAAGTCACTCCTGCATAGACATAGGTCTCTTCGTCTGCCCCTTTCAGACCCTCACTCCACACCTCCTCCCATGCCTGTCTCTTCTGTCTGTCTCTTCACGTGCAGGTTTACTTTACAGGTCGCTGAAGTCATAATGGCGAACTGTCTCTGAGGCAATAAACCGTCTCCTTCCCTTTCTCCCGCAACAGGTGTTTTTTTTCCCCTCTCTTTACTGGGGAACAGGTGCATTCCTTCACTGCGCATGACTTAACCCTTGAAGAACTAATGAGTCACACTGCGTACACGCTCACAAAGCATTCTGTGTTCTGTTAACATGGCTCGGTTTAACTGCCGAATTTCATACTAGAATTCGATGCTTCGCATTTTAAACCGTCACAGGAATAGACGTACCGGAGTGCCTGGATCTGAACCCTGGGTAAAGCTTATAACGATATAATAATGAACGATGACACAAGTGGTGCAGAGTTCTACAGTGCCTTGCCTCTTAAGGTGCACCTCTGCTTAAGCTCGGTGAACTTTAGGCTAAAGAAGATTTTATGAAACAACCATCTCGGTCAAAAGAAACTGTGTCAAGTCCAGTGTTATAAGAAAGTACTGGTTGCTAAGCACCCATAAGATGGGCCATAAAAGTCCATTCATCCATTCATTATCTTCCGCTTAATCCACACGAGGTGCCCACCCGGAAACTCTGGGCACAAGGGCAGGAACAACCCTAGATGGGGTGCCAGTCCATCGTAGGGCGAACACACAGTCGCACACTAAGGGCCACATTAGGGACACCCACACAGACACGGGAAGGACATTCAGACTCCACAGAGTCCTTCACAGAAAGGACCCAGAAACGGGTTGTTAAATACTTTAGACGTTAAATACTCCTGTGCACTGAGACTACAGTGCTGCTAATTGCCACTCAGTGCAACTTTTGTGCGTCTGAAAAAGGTGAAGTGAACAATTAAAGGCTCAGGTCTGCTGCAAATCAAATCTATGCATTGGCTTAGCCTATGAGTTCTGTTCTGAACAACACCTCCTGCAAACTGTTTGCCTTACTGGCCCACAGGAGAATTCCTTTTTTTCTACGTCAAAAGCTGTGTTTAATAAACCAAGAATAAACTTTACATTATGTTACATGTATTTGTCCATTAGGCTTGACATGACATAGATCTATAGGTTAAACACTAGGGAGTGTGTTTTACCCCATGGATAACAAAGTGACTCAGCATGAGCGTCTCCTGTTGTGTACACACAGGCACTGATTTACTTGTTAGAGTTACTTGTGTTAAAGCATGTGCAAACAATATGTGAAAATCAATCATGTGATTGGTCACTCTGCTAATGTACCAACATCACAGAGTCCTTCTAAATGTGATCAGAAGGAGCGCATGCACAGATACACCGAGGAAAGTTTTTGATGGGCTCGATAGGAACACCTGTTATGCATGTAAGTGCAGCAATGTTTTAACTTTGCAATGAATCATTCATTCATCCATTATCTTCCGCATTAATCCACAAAGGGTCAGCCGGTGCCCACCCGGCATCTCTGGGCGCTAGTGCAGGAACAACCCTAGATGGGGCACCAATTCATCGTAGAGCACACACACACACACACACACACTAAAGGGCACTTTAAGAGACACTAACTAACTTAACACACGTCTTTGAACTGTGGGAGGAAACACGAGTACCCGGAGTAAACCCGCACAGGGGTAAAGGGAGGACATGGAGACTCGACACAAAAAGGACCCAGGCTGCTCCACCCTGGGATTGAACCCTGGACCTTTTTGCTATGAGGCAGCAGTGCTACCCACCTTTTCCTGGCCTTGCCATTAATACACATTTCTTGGGTTTCCTTAAATCACTTAATAATTAAGCAATACTAATAATACCTTACCCCTTTTGATGCACAGTTTAAATTTCAGCGTGACCATGTCTGCATCCCTAATGCACCGAGGTGCAGCCATGTTATTGATTGATTAGATCTTTATCTGCATGGTTGAACAGGTGTACCTAATAAGGTGGCCAGTAAGTGTATATCATCGTGTATATCTGTATATTTATTACAAGGCTGAAAATACAGGCCATGCCAGAACATGCCATTGTTCTTTTTACATCATAAATTAAGCTATTAGTGCTACAGATTTAGCACAAACAAATGTATCCAAAACATGCACTTTAATAATTTAATTACATTCAAAATGACATCCCCTAATGAAATATCCCCTAATTTTTGTGAGCAGTGCATTTTGCCGGGAATAAAATGGCACATGCTCAGAGCAGAAAATCCTTTATCATCTCACTAAGTACACCTGTTCATCCTTTTGAGGAGCTCCTAATATCACAATGTCATTAAATAAACAACTCACTGAGCCATTGGAAGAACTTCAATTGGAAATCAAAGAACCCTGAACTGCAGTCTGAAGACCACTGTGTCTAGTGGATCATCTAGCTCAGGGATGGGGAACCTCATCAAAGAGGCAGAGAGGCTGCAGATTTCCATTCCCACCAAAATGGAGCTGCACCTGATTCTACTTGCTTAATCAGTCTCTGGAGAACACTTAAGCTTTAGCTAATTGTAGCTGGCTTTGTCCAAAATTGCATAGGGCAATAACAAGTAGACTGGGAAACTACTACTTTCCATAGTACTACCTTAACCAGTATGCACTGTATAGACAAAAGTTTGTGGACATCCCTTCTAATTACTGCGCTCTACCATTTCAGCAACACTTACTCGTAACAGGTTTTTATAGTAAAGCAGACATTTCCGGATTCTGCACAGACAAACAGTGGCAGTATAATGGGTTGTACTGGTACCAAGTGACTCAGTATGACAAATTTATAGGTGTCTGCTCCCTACAAGTCAGTTCTGAGGTCACTTTCTGCCCTGCTGTCCTAAAATAAAGTCAACTTTGATTGAGAACTTGGCTGGCTTACAAAGAACCATGACCTCAACTAAACTAGACACCTTAAAAACGCATGTCAATTCTAATGCAAAAAGAGACAGGGCATACCAACCTCGCAGTCATGTTCTAAACTCAAATGGAAAGCCCTTTTAGAAGAACAAAGGCTGTTGCAATATCCAAAGAAACTCTATAACTCTATCAATACTGGTTTACTGCCTTTATACAATTTAGTGCAATTTATACAAATATTTCTTCAGATTTCCTGAATCAATAAATAAGTATCCAAAAATGCAAGAGAGGGGGCGGTGCCATAATGTGAGATACGGTCCTCAATTCAATCTTATCTTAATCTTATACTGCTGCTACTATAGGATATTATAACATGTGAAAATATTAATTACAGCTGACAGTAAACCCCTTCAATTCTGGGCATGAAAAATGCAAAAAAAACAAAAAAACAAAAACAAAAAAACCCCGAAAAACATTTGTGGGTATTCCTTCCTTCACTTGTCCACATGTTCATATTTTACTTGTGGAAATTTTCAAACAGGTTTTTTATAGAACCTTCACAAACTTTCCAAACTTTTCAATCCTGACTTTCTTACAATGTTTCACAGGCATCCAGTTCAGAATGCATGTCTATATATGAAAAAAGTAAAACTGACTAAATAAAAATTACATATCTTTTATAATCAAACATAACCTAAATACATTGAGGGACTTAAATTTGTATCTAGGTGTAAAGTAGTGCTGAATTTGTGATTTCTTTTCTGGGGATATCAGATATCAGTATGGCGGATCAACCTCCACCCCAGGTGATTATCTCTGCGTACAGTCGGGATTAAGTGTGCTCTGCTACACTGTTCTTCAGCATAAGCAAATGTGGTCTGCTAAGACACTTTAAGGCCTTTTAATGTAAAAAGTAAAACTCATTAGATTCCACTAATGTTTTCTCAGTGGTATTCCAACCATATATATATATAATCACTCCTCAATTTCTTCATTAGAACGCAACCAGAAATGACAGAACTTTGTATGCAGTATGAGAATAAATTAAGAAACAGCTTGAATTTAGTGAGCAATAGAAGCATCTGACAGATTAAGACAGTACTCTACAATGTGTAATCTAAAGGCAGAGTAACATATGCCAGCTTTGTGTTACGATCAAATAACAAGGTGTTATTGCATGAACTTGCACAAAGGACAAATATGCCTGAACAATAATTGCATAATGAGCTGTTAGAATAAAAAAAAAAAGCTGCAACTAAAACCACAGAATCAGAGTAGGCATGCACGACTCAAACTCCATTCTATTAGTCCTGTTCCATCATCTCCACACTGGTTGCCAGTTAAGTTTCGTATAAATTACAAAATACTTTTACTAACATATAAAACACTTCATGGTCTGGCTCCAGAATATCTTAGTGAACTTATTAAACACTATAACCCAGCACGTTCACTTTGTTCACAGGAGGCAGGGTTACTTATAGTTCCTAGAATTAAAAAGATCACGGCTGGTGGAAGAGCATTTTCTTATAAA
>JAVSBV010021223.1:0-12076 GCA_033117975.1 Parotocinclus spilosoma | reverse complement strand
TATTCGGCTCTCGTGTAGTTTTGATATTCGGCTCTCGTGTAGTTTTGATATTCGGCTCTCGTGTAGTTTTGATATTCGGCTCTCGTGTAGTTTTGATATTCTGCTCTCGTGTAGTTAGAGGAGGTTCTCGCTCCTCGCCTGTTAGAGGCGGTTCTCGCTCCTCACCTGTTAGAGGCGGTTCTTGCTCCTCGCCTGTTAGAGGCGGTTCTGGCTCCTCGCTTGTTTATCGTCCGTTCTCGTATTGAGGTACCACTGTATCTTTGCTGTTAAAGTAGCTTCACTGAGTAGACTCAAATACTTTCTTTGGTTGATTAGGTTTTAATTTTAATTAGCTAAATAAAAGTTTTAATTTATTACCAATTATTCATAAATAAGACATGTGTGTCAACTTAAGATATGCAATCCATTCACATCCATTCTGTGATGTTATGTAATGCCAACCACAGCATCAGTTATACTTTCATAGATAACACCCTGAGTGCCTTCAGCCATGATCTACAGCTACTAGATCTTATCTCTACCCTCCATGAACATCTCCCCATATGGCAGCCTGAGTCATTAAAGAGTAATTTCCTTAGAACTAGAGCTTTACTTTCCACTGAGCTTTATATTGATTCACAGAGCCAAAACTCATATGGATATTTCATAAAGTTTTTATTCATAGTCTAATGTCATAAGTAGAAGCTGTTAATGGTTTTTAATAAATATTTTGAAAGATCTTTGGAGGAAAATGTTTAGCTTGATTGAGGCCAAAAAAAAAATCAACAGAAAGAGAAAATGTGCTATCAAGAAGCATCATAGGTCCCATGATATACTCTATTCATTCAGTATGCTGGAACGTCATCAACAACAGACAATTATCCTATTGTGATGCAGAGCACGGACAAATATATTGGCCAATGCTACAATATAATATGTGTACCAAACTTGAGGGATGGTCCCAGGATAAACAAGGAAGAATACTCAGTAAGCATAGGAAAGATGTATTCGTGATCAGCATTGAGAATACTATATGGTCAATAAGCTTATTTTTTCCACAAGGGGTCAGCTGTCCTAAAGGTTAAAAGATAAAGAACAAAGAGTGTACAATGTCCAGTTATATTGAGATGTCTTCAACAATTATTGTTGTTAACTCTTTGCTAGAGACCAAGACACACATTGTTTCATAACTAAACCCTCGTCTTGTATAACAGTGTACTATTGGGGTATTTATTGTTTGGGCTGGACATAACATTAGAAAATGATCCACTATCCAAGTACACTGCTTACAAAAATTAGGGGATATTTTAAAATGAATATGAAGAGGATCCCACAAGAACTGCTGTCCATGCCCCATCACTTTCAGTGTATTTTGGCCATTGTGGGTGACTAAACGCCCTACTGAACAGTCATTGTATGGTACTCTCGTTCAGTTTTGACATGCTTCTGTTTACCTTCATGAATATGTCGCCTGCTACTCAATTACAGTAATTTAGTTTGCATCTCCAACACCCTTCTTTGACTTTTCATTTGCTTTTCTGATAATTTTCTTCAGTAGTTACATATACAACAACAATAATTATACAATAACATACACAGCATAGGTGTAAGATGGTAAAAAAGTTAAACATTGGTGTTACATTTCACTGATTATATATGTTAATATGTGTTTATATGATAACTAGGTAGATATTTGTTGAGAAAAGATTGATTTAACAATAGATTGGCCAATCAAGGACCCTCTTGTTAATTCATCAATAGATACCATCCACACATTTATTTACTTGAGTAGCTGCACTCAAGAACTTACTTGAATAAACTAAAGGTAACGCCACTGTGTGGTTAATTCAGCTGTCTGTCCCCCCTAACTGAAACAAATGTCTGTGCACATGATACAAGTTATTAATCTACATGTTGCATTGACTTAAGTTAAAGAACATTTTACTTTAAGTAAACTGAATACTGTTTTTTTACTGTGCTCTACATCCACCTGCTGTCATCTGTCACAGGTGACCTCTGGCCAGTGTACCTACACCTAGCTTGATTTAACACGCTTATGCTGAGTCAGAAAGGGAGAAGGATAAATAAGAAATAGAAGGCAATAAATTTGATGGTAGGGAGTGAAGGTAATATAAACGATGAAATTAATGAACCTTAGGTAAAGGTTGAGCACAATAGTTCAGGACTCTCTGTTTTCAGGCGGTGTTACTAAAGACTGAGTTTGCCAATATGTTCAATTAATTATAATTATTTGTTATATTTTAAGTTGTCACATCTCTATCACTTTGTTACAGTGGTATACAGGAAGTTTTATTTTTATATGCTAAGCTGTCATGGCAGTGGATTCAGGTTTGATGATGGATGATGATTCAGGATTCACGATGACATGGTGGGTAACACCCACTGCTTCACAGCAAGAAGGTCCTGGGTTCGATCCCAGGATGGAGCAGCCTTTGTCCTTTCTGTGTGGAGTGTGCATGTTTAATGTAGGTGCTCGGGTTTCCTCCCACAGTCCAAAGATGTGTGAGCTAAGTTAATTAATTACACTAAATTGGCATTAATTTGAGTGTACATATGTGACTAGTATTGAGATAACCTTGTGTGTGTAACTAAATGGCCACTGATGCTGACAGTAATGTTAATTCACACAAACAAAAAAAAAGGTTTATAGGTTTTCATTCAATGTCAATATATACCAGTGGAACACATTTTGTTATAGCTGTATATTATATGTCAGGTTTTAAGGTAAATTACAGCAGCTGGCTAAAGGATGCACTGTAGTGTCTTGGACATTTTTGGTTTTATCTGGTTTCTCTCACTTGTCACATATTCAGTATCATGTGATGATACACCAGATACATGAGAAGTGTAACATGCTGCAGTGAGTGAAGTAAGCTCGCCTGTAAGGTGTAATAACACAACCTTACCTCAGCAAATATCCATCACTTAACTCAGTTGTCAGCTTGACATGAAAACTGATTAAACCAGCCTGTAAGACAGATGAGGTTTGTTGCAATAAATCCTTTACAAATGTATAGGTAGGTTTGTGTCAGATGCCTTAAAGAGCTTGTTTCAGCTCAATGCAGACCTATATACAGTACATATATTTTCTTATGAATAACATATTGCATATCTTTGCATCACATGCAACTTTTATTGTGCTGATGTCAACATTATGCTCTTCCCACTGCTACAATTGTGTATTATTAGGTAATGTGATGTAATGCATTGTTTGGGTGAAAAGGAACTACAGGATTATGAGTCAAAACTGTATTTAATATACACAACGAGAAATCAAGAAATACAATAGAATAAAATATTGCTAGTGCCTCAGTGAAACATTTATATTTTTGGCATTTTTGACACCCTTATCCAGAGCGACTTACAACTTATACAGTCTTACAATTCAAACAAATGTTGTTTAAGGGCCTTACTTAAAGACATAACTGTGGCAGCTTTTGGCAGAGGTGGGATTTGAACCCTAGACCATCAGATTCAGAGTCCAATACAGTCCCGCATAATAACACATCACCGAGCAGTATAATAAAAACATGTAACACAATGCTTTCAGTATTTGTGCGGAAATAATGTTCCTGATAAGTGTTGATAACTTGAAGGAGTTTTGACCTATTCTAAAGGACAACTTAAAGCTGGGTGAGTTTCCAATGATGAACTTCTTAGTAACCGTAGCATGTCAAAATCATTGTAATAAATACCAAAGAAACAACCTGAACTGGAAAAATGACAGCCATACCTTAATTAGCTTTTCTTTTACAGGTAATACATAATAAAGAACATTCAGATGAAGGTTTGGCATTACTTTTGTAACCAGTCATGAAACTATAATGCCTCTAAGCCACATATGAATGTTAAATATTAATTCTTCCAAAAGCAATAGCTCTTAATCAACTGCAAATATTCATACACAGAACCGATGGGTATACAAAAATCATCAAACACACTGTCAAACATTAATTCCCATATATATATATATATATATATATATATATATATATATATACATATATACAACCTGTAAGATTAGCTGTTAATCCAATCAAAGGCATGGTAATCAGGTGTAAGTGAAGTCTTGTCTTCACAACATATATTTGTGGAATATATATAAGTGTATCATTATAACACATTAGATTTCCTATGAAAAAACAGCTTCTGCTGCTCATCAAGCTTGAAATGATTATACCATATGTAAAGCATGTCAACCAACAAAGGTTACTTCAAGAGGAAGGTGTGCAATAGTCTGCAAGGTCACAAAGAAGTCCATGGCAACTTCTAAGTAATGACCTCTCTCACATGGGGCAATATTCATGAGTCCGCAACAATGATGTGCATTTCAGGGTTGCAAGGTGAAAACCAGTGCTCTCCAAAAGAACACTGCTGATCATTTACAGTTTGCTCCAGATCTTGCGGACAAGCCAGGGTGCTATTTAATGTTGCATGGTACCAATAATTTAAAACAAAAGCATATTGTTTTACATGACAACCATTCTGTCTGAAGAAAGAGAATCACTATATTACAGCAAAGAAACCATATATCATATGGCAGTAGTATTATCATTTAAGGCACTTTTGCTGTATCTGGACCAGGACAGCTTGCCATCATTGACACAACAATTAATTTTGAATTATACCAGCAACACTGAATGAAAATATCATTGGATTTGTTCATTAACTGAATCCCAAGTGAAAGTGGGTACTACAGCATAACTTTGGCTCCAAGACTGTGTTTTGGCTTCAACAGTGTATAATAATAATTATTTTGTGAAAGGACCTGAATGAGCAGCTTATTTCAATACTTGTTTTTTATTCCTGTAACGTGGACGCTGTTCTGTACAGATAAACAGTCTACATTTCCTTTGAGCCAACGTTCAGGACTGATCAACAGCTACCAGAAATGTTTAATTGCCATTATTGCTCCACTAGTGGGTCACACTAGCTATTGAAAACAAAGGTTATCTTTATTTTTTGCCACTCACAGATACGTAGTTTCTGGATTATTTCCCATTCACAAATCATAAATTAATGATCAAGTATTTTTTGTCTCATTTGTTTTATTGAGACTGATGTACATACTTTTGGAACTTTTGAAAGAAATATAGACAATTCTACTGGAGTCATAAACTTTCAAGCACCACTGTATGTAATAAAGAATATTTAATGGGCATTTCATGCAGACAGCTGTAATTACCTTATATAATCATATTTTATCTTTAGCTGCACAAGCACATCAATTTAACTAATCAAAGAATGTTATTAATATGATTCATATTAAAAAGGTGAGACAGCACCAGTTTCATGAAACAGCAACAGCAGTCTGTTAATACTAATGTTAAGACTTACTGCAGGCCATCCCTCCCGTTTTACTGAAATGGATGCAGGAATTATTGACAGATGCCTTCAATGCTGGTATGCCGGTCAATCATTAAGACAATTTGATTTGCATGTGGGTCAAAGTTAGTTATTTCCCATTATTGCTGGTCTGTTGCTGGTCTGTTGCTGGTGAACTTGCATGAATACTTGCTGGTAAAACTGGTAGACCAACATGCCAGTGTACAAGCCACAACATATGCTGTTATCTGCTTTTTTAGCACCTATCTGTCCATTAAGTTGCTTGATTAATAATAATAATAATAATAATAATAATAATAATAATAATAATAATAATAATAAAAATAAGAAGAAGAAAAAGAAGAAAAATATTATTATAATAGTTTATTTTAAATGTATTATGGTTCATGGTTGTTGTTGTGAAATATGTGTGATGCATTTCATAAGTGATTTCTGTAATGTGCGATGTGCAAGTCAGTCTCACTTCTCTGATCTGCACACCCTCTGTTACACAAACTAATGAAAAACCATATGTTATTATCAGCACACTCTCCCAGAGAAAAAATCATTTCTCTCTCTCTCTCTCTCTCTCTCTCTTTCTCTCTCTCTCCCTCTCATTTCATAGCCACCGTCTTAAGAGCCATCATATTAGATCAAGGTAAAGTTTTTCCAATGGGAAGGTGGTCATGTAGCATATTGATTGCCTTAATCAGATTACCAGTATTTCTTGTGGTTCAAAAGTTTTCAACACAGAAATGTCAGAACTTTTGTTGTTCAACACAGGTAACTGTCATATTCTCAAGTATTCTAGTGTCATTTGTTTGTCTATCTCAATGTCTTTGTGTTTAGTCTATCCGCAATCTTATACTCCTGATGATCTCTCACATGCTTGTTCTATAGGAACCTGATTTATCCTTCTCCATTGCTCCCCTTGTCTTTCTCACTGTGGTCTTCTGCTTGATATGCTGATTGAGCTTCCACAATTTACATGTTCCCTTATGTAATAAAGGAGATACAGAGTCAGAAGGAAGCAGAGTTAAGCTTTTTTTCCCTCAATCTGAGCATTGAGTAGCTTATTATTAGTAAGCTTGGATGGTATAATGGTGTAATATGGTAGCTCAGCACTGTAGTGACCTGTACTGGCAGTGCTTCACAGCCAGGTCATGCACAAATAACTGTAACTGAGAGAAAGAATCCAGCCTGCGCCTTTTGTCCTACGGTGATATATTTCAATGAAACCCCAGCAACGCTGACCAGGAAAAGTAGGCTAACGTGTAAAAAAATATAATAATAACAAATAATAAACAAATAATATTTATGTTACTGTTACATAGGATTTTTCATTTCTCCCATCAGTATGAATCAGCTTAGTTTATTCTGCCATTCTTTGATTATCTAAAAGGTTAACAGTGGCATTCACATGAAAATGAAAGCTAACACAATGGTGTATGTGCATAGCTAATAGAATCTGCAGATCTATAGGAATCATTGACATATATTAAGGAAATCATAAAGGAATAACAAACATGATTCAACTTTCGTTCGTTCAGTAATAATTTCTACACTGTACAGTTGAATTTGAGATTTAAGATTTTCCAAAATACAGCACATACAAGATAATAATGGGTTGCAATCCAAACCATTTACTCTAATATAAGCATCCATTTAATTATGTAATGGTTTTGATAAAAGTGATACTTGTGTCACATTCACTCTGGATCTATCTCAAATTGATTTCTACACCAAGTACACTCATTTGTGACAATTTCGCCTATCCACTTCCCTTCATCATTCACTGCCCTCTGTTCTTGTTACTGTCCACATACTCTGCTAATTAGCTTTATTGATTCTTCATTTCTCACTACCGTATTTAAGTTAATTGTTTCTCCCTTGACTTTCATCTTGTTGTACTTGTTTAGCAGCAAATTCGAGTTCAAATGTTTAGTTGTTGTTGTTGTTTTGACCCCCCAGGTACTAGGTATGTGTGTAGATAGTGTAAGATGAATGTAAGGTATACAGAAGAGTCACACATATATTACACTATATTATTTAATAATAAAGTGTCATGAAACTATATTATTAAACTATTTTACCTTAGAAGTTGTTCCTTAGCTTGTTGGTGGGGCGTACTAAATTCCAGGTAGTATCTGACTTGTCCAATGACAAATGCACACCTTTCCAAAGTCAAAGGATACCAGAATATGCATGACGTAATAAGACATCTTTTTAAACTGAAATAATGTTAATTTACATAACTGTGATGACTATGACTACCTGATTAGCAATGCCGATACCACAAACATTTTTTCTTATTTCTACATCTATTGCATCTTTTTGCCTGATTACCCCTATGCCTTTGTCATCACATTAACTTGTTACTTGTTTCTGGATAGGTTCCCACTAATCTGAAATATTTCAGATTTCCTAATAAATCTATCCAAACATACTGCTCTCTGCTTATTCTGGGTATAGTATCAGTTTCTCACCATGTCCAGACCATGTGAAATCGACTGGGTTATTGAACCCTTTACAGTAGTACAGAATCATAAAATAACCTTTAAAACTGTTGTACTTGGGAACAATGGACAAAATTGGTTTAATTTTTATAACACTTAGATGTTATAAATGACAATGACAATTAGCGATTGGTTCTAGATATTAGAAGATAAACTTGTGTGGTTTAACCTTAACAAAATTTGTTTTTACATTGTAACTTTGATCCATTCTACTGGTATAGTAAATATATAAATAAGTAAGTTAATTGTCCCAATTAAAACTATACTAAAGCTCAGTATATTTACATATAATGTTGTTTTCACTACTGGTTCCAATCACTATCACCACACACCCACTAAAAACTCTTGCTTACATAGTTTAACCACTTGTATGATTTTGTGTTTCTAGGTACACTTTACTCTTTTTTGTATTGAGTTCATAGCTGTTCACAATTATATAGAGTCATATGATATCACTGGCTCTCTCTGGGACTCAAATTTCCATTTTATTTTGATGTTTAACTTCTGTATAGTGACACTGCGTTTAGGAAAGGAGCAACATACATTTACTGTTGTTGTTATTATTTTTGTCATTATTAGTATTACTTTTGTTGTTGTTATCAAGTTGAAATACAGATTTGCACAAACAATATTTTGTAAGAAATCATTTGGAGATGGTGACCCAGAAGCTGGTGATAAATTGACAGGTATTTCCATCTGCAGCACAAATAAATGGTTGAAAACCAACAAACATTAGCTTATTGCTAACTATTTTGCACATTACTGCAGGTGCATATAAAGCCCAGAGGAAAAAAATATATATATTTTACGTTCATGCATTCAGTAAATGTACACAGTTTATAAAATGCAAGACATATGGGTTATAGATTTAGTGTCTTGTGCAATCTAGGTAAAAATGGCCATCCATCAGCCATAATGTTTTGGCAAGGACTATGCACATTTAAAAATGTGCTGAACAAACTGTTAAGCTTGAACTAAAAGCTTTATGGACATCATAAGGAAAACTCTAACACCCATCCTTATGCTTTGATCTATGGAGGTATGGTATGCAAGTTGTTTTACCTGTCTTGGATTGGTTCCTACTTTGTGCTTTCTGTTGGCCATCTAAATGTACATGTCAGTGATTTAATAAGCTCAATAAAGTGCTAGTCTTTTATACTGGGCTTGCCCCCATGCTTTTACCCACAAGCGTTATAGACAATTTCAGCTTTATTTGGAATGGGGAAATGTTTAAAGTTGATGGGTTTAACGCAGATGCTTGCAGCAATCTCATTTCACAGCATCTTTCACCTGTCTGGAGCCTTCACCACTAACAGCAGCCACACAAGCAAGCAGCATACCCACAATCTCCACTCAGAGAGATTGCACACATGCTGAGAAATAAAATGGAGCACATAATCAAGGTTTTGGCCAGGCTTGGAAAGCTTTGCCAGCTAGAATATTTCAGTCCCTCTTCTCCCAACCATGCCAGGTCCATGACTAGTCAGATTTTATATGCAGGTTGGCATGTTGCTTTACAAGAGATGTAAGGATAAAATAAATAGAAATCATTTAAATAAGTAAAATCAGAACAAATGAATCAATATAAAATATCAAATACAATCAATATTGCTGAAAAAGGGTCAAAACATATGTGCTGTAATATGTACTTCTGTAATGGCATTATTGTATTTGTATCATACCCATAGTGGATTAAAAGTGTTGTTTTGCAAGTTTGGGCACCTGTAATCAGACTAAGCATGAAGAGATGACTAGAGATTTTGGTATCTGTCTAGATGTGCCATATCAGATCTGACTGATTTTCCACATGCCTAGAACTGATTGTTTCTCATAGATTGATTGCATAAAATAGTGATATGTTCACAGAAAACTGTATACAGATCTATATACAGAAAACAATTATTATGAATAAACACGGCATAATAGAACTTAGCAATTATCAGTTTTTTTTCACAAAAATTAAAGATCATATTAGGGGAGAGAATGAGGAGGGGTGAATCTGCATGGAGGAATGTACTAAGCTAGCAGTGTTCATCCACCACAGACATGATCAGCTGATTGCCCACTCTTGCAGTGGTAGAAAGAGATCTCATTTTCTCTTTATTTAGTTCTAGTTTTCAAGTATTATTCAAACATTCAGAAAGTCTAGATCTTATCAAACATGAAACCACACGAAGAGGCAGTGAGTGTTGTTACCCTGTCTCTGTTCAGATCTTGTATTTGTGACAACTTCATGATTAATCAGTAAAGAATGTACTGTGGTGATTAATTAGTATTATTGACTAACAACACAGCTGTTTATGTTCCTTACTAACAATATGCTCTGCCATGTCTGTCATAACTGATTCATTCATATATTTATTTTCTTATCTACATAATCATGGTCAGGGTCATCGGCTAGCCAGGTCTATCATGTCTGATATTTACAACATGTTTGTAGAAGAGTATCATGGCACGTACAAAAGAGATTTCAGAAAACCTCAGAAAAGAGTTCTTTACATTTACAGCATTTAGCAGACGCCCTTATCCTGAGCGACTTACAGTTAATACAGTTTTACAATCCAAGCAATTGTGGGTTAAGGGCCTTGCTCAGGGACCCAACTGTGGCAGAGGTGGGATTTAAACCCTGGTCCATAGTCCAGTGCCTTAACCACTAGGCTACCACAGTCCCCAAATTCCATAATATTATTTAAGTAATTAATTCAACACTTACATCCAATCCAAACAACAACCTTTGCGACCAATTGTTTCTTTGTTTGTTTTGGAGAAATAGAAACAGTCTTTGTTATTGTCATTGGCACAAACATTCATGGCAATATTTTCACCACTTTGTACAACAAACAATCTGTTTTACAGATTTGTTGTTTATCAATACTTGTACAAATCATAAATTGGTTCGTTCTGGTTAGACACTAATGCTATTAGATTAGTGGCTTTCACAGCCTACGTAGTGCACTACAGATCTAACTAGGCACTATTTGGGATTGAACCTGGAACACAGAATTAGTTATTCATTAGTTAGTTATTATTCATTTGAAGTAGCATGTTTATCGTTGTAAAGTATTTTCAAAGGTCTGCTTTGAGCTGTGCGTCGTTACGCAAGAAATAGTTGCTATTAAACAGCCTATGTAGTGCACTTCGAATCAGATTAGCAGCTATTTGGGATTGAGCCGCTTGTACAACCAGGAGTTGCGCATGCGTGACTGTGTGAGCTAGAAGAAGGCCTTGACCCGACTGATCGGCGAACACAACATACACACAAAGATGGCGAAAATCGCCAAAACGCATGAGGGTACGTTCATGTTTTTATTATATTTCAAATGTAGCTCACACGACGCTTTTGTGCAGGTGTTATATTGGGATGAAATGTAGGTTTGTTGTGGTCAGTGCGCTGTGAGGAGAAGATGGCGTCTGAGTAACGTTGTTTCATACAAGCCTAGGCCTGAGTGTGTGTTATAATTACACAAACCCACGCGCACATCATTAACATTCAGAACTGAAGTTGTAATTAATCTACGGCTGTTTTTTAAAAGATATATCTGTGTAAAAAGTCAGTTTTTCGGCTCTAGAAGTTGAAGTCGCACGCGTGTCGCTTCGCATTTGGTTTAAGACGGTTTCCTAAAATGGCGCTAGCTACAGCACGAGCCAGTGGCGTTAACTGCGTTGCACCAAAAGCACATTTATTAAATTTAATGTAAATCATTTAAATTACCGACTTTGTGCACAATGTGTTTATTTATTTTATTGTGGCACTTAATGCTTCCCGAATGTGTGTATATACGAACAACTCGCAGCTTTACGGACTGATTGTTAGCTTGGATGCTAACAACACGGACAGCGTGCGGAAAATATTGTACTATTGTTAAGTTTAATAGGTTTAAAATCTCAATTACTATATTTAACTGAGTAATACTAATATTCATATAACGTATACGTTCGTATTTATGCCATTACTGTCCATATCAGATGAAAGTGTTTATTAATAATGAGTAGATCCTCACTTTTCTCTCCGAGCTGTTTAAAGTCTTAATTTCATGGTTTCCACAAAACATTAATTTAAGATTTAGATCCAGTTTCTACAGAATTTCCATCTGCACCTTTAGGTCCTGAATCTTGTGTTCCATCACATCCCAAAGGGTTTCTAGTGGGGTCAGATTCAGTGTCCCATAACTGTTTTTATTATCAATTCAACATCTGTTCAATCAAATGTTATTTGTCTCGTGCCCTCCTGTGGG
>JAVSBV010021202.1:0-12077 GCA_033117975.1 Parotocinclus spilosoma | reverse complement strand
CTTTTTCAACTTTTCTAATGTGGGAGATGTAGGAAATAATCTGTCCTCTAATAAACACTTTGAAAGCTTCCCACAAGTGCCACTGTTAACTTCAGAAGTGTCATTAAATTCAAAATAGGAACCAATCTGTGTTTTTAGGAAAAGTTGAAATTTGTCATCGGATAGTCTTTGGGAATGAAATCTCTACAGTCTCAAAGAAGGTTTAGCAGAGGAAAAATTTACGTCAATTGAAGTAGGAGCATGGTCAGAAATAACTATAGTGTGATATAGTGTGATATTCAGAAAATGTAATCTGCTGAATAAGTTTATTATCTAAGAGAAAAAAGTCAATTCTTGAAAAGGTATGGTGAGCATGTGAGAAAAATGAAAAGGCTTTACCCTGTGGATTCGAAGCTCGCCAAGGGTCTGAGAGACCCTTGAGATGTATAATTCAATACTGTGTTAGCAGATTTAGATTGAATGGAAGGTGAGGGTGAGGATCTGTCCAAGTGTGCATCTAAAACTAAATTGAAGTCACCAATGACTATATGGTGGTTATCTATATTATGGGAGGTTAGAGAAGAACTTATTAAAAAATGAAACATCATCATGTGTAGGAGCATATACAGAGGCAAGTACCACTGGCGTGCCTTTTAGTATGCCTGAGACTATCACATATCGACCATTGGGATCAACAATTGTACCTTTTAGTTCAAACATAATGTTTCTGTGAATGATAATTGCAGCCCCTCTCGCCCTGACAGAAATTTTTGAGTGGAAGAAATGCCCCATCCAAGCCCTTTTGATACGGTTTATATCTGAGGAGCGGAGATGGGTCTCCTGCAAAAACAGGATGTCACCGTGCAGATGTTGTAAATGTGTTAATATTTTGTTAATTTTAACCGGATTGTTCATCCCTTTGGTGTTCCATGAGATAAAACGTACAGTTCTGCCTTGGTCTATCTGAGGATTAACCATGTCCAATTAGTGAAATGTGTACAACTTTAATCTGGAGCACCTTTCTTAAGTAAAAAAAAGAAAAGGTTAAAACAAAACGGACAAAACTAACAAACAAATAACCAAAAAATAAATAGCAGGCCCAAATCTGTAATATGACAATGACTGGGGATAGTCTATAAGCATTCTAACTTGTGACAAGGGGCGTAAAGCCGCTTGCATTACCTCCAGGGACTCGGCCCTCCCTTATATATGCAATATAAACCCCCCTTAAGGAACTATAGCAATGTAAGCGCAAATTAGGTCCAGTTGGCATGACCCTGGCTAACATTAATTGTCTTTATATACACACGTAGAATCAGACAACGGCCATCCAGCAAAGATTCTGTGAATAAGATGTCACAACATTTAGTTAGGTGTAAGAAGAAGCAGTGGCTAGAATATGACCGTACTCTCCTTGTTACGTCTCGGTCTCAGGTCACTGTTGCACCGTTGTAGCGTGTAAATATACTTAGCCTATTTGCTGCTGCTACTCATGGTGATTAAACCGTATGCATAAGCATATCCGTATCAAACACAGTTTGTGATGTGTCACGTAGCGTGATTAATCTGCGGTATGAAGATTTGACAGATAGGTTTTAGCCTCCTCGACAGAAGAAAATCTTTTCCTGACTCCGTCCTTAGTGACAATTGAAAACCTTGCGGGAAATAAGAGCGTTGGTCTGAAACCCAAGTTGTAGAAGGCCGCTGAAACTTTCCGCCACTTCAGGAGCTTAGTCCTCATATATAGCAATTGCGTTGCCCTCGGATTGAAGTTTCCCCCGTTTCTTCCGAGCTTCGCGTATGATTTTCTCCTTATCTCGAAAGGGATGGAGCCGAGCGACGATGGCCCTCGGTTTGTCACCCGCTTTCGGTTTAGCCGCAAGTGTTCTGTTGGCCCTGTCGATCTCCGGTGGGGAGGAAAGTACATCGCTGCCGAAAACTTCTGCCAGTAACTTCGATACAAAGATAGTAGACTGAGGGCCCTCAATTGTTTCTGGTAAGCCAACGATTCTTATATTATTCCTTCGGCTGCGTGACTCAAGGTCGATGATCTTGGCTGACATTTTAATGTTAGCGTCTGTAAGCGTGGCACAGGACGCTTCAAGAGCCCGCAACCGCTCATCCACATTGTTAGCATTAGCTTCAAGTGAGGAAATGTTTTGATTATGGTCGGCGATCATGGTCTGCATGGTCTACCGAAGATATAGCAGATCTAAACTCCAATGAAAGAGTTTTATGATGATCCTCGAGGATACTCGTAAGAGTCGCCATATTGAACTCTCCGCTGGGCTTTTCGGCGGAATCAAGTTTTGAAGTTGGTTCTTTCTTGCCCGTTCTAGTTGTCTTGGAAGTCATAATCTAGCGTTGTAATACGTATTAAAGTAAATACGCAACTTTGACAGCAAAAAAACAAAACCTCAGGGGGTAATAAAAGTATATTTATAAGAACGGCATGGGAGCGAGGCGCAAGCACGTCTACTCCATTCTTTCGCTTAACCGGAAGTCCAATTATTTCATACATCTTGAGCATCGGATACAGTGGTACTTGAAAGCTTAAGAACACTTTAAAATGTTCTATATTTGTGCATAAATTACATAAAGCAGCATCAGATTTCAAGTCCTAAAACTAAGTAGAGAGAATCCAGTTAAATAAATTAGACAAAATGTACAGGGTGAGTCAAAAGCCACAGGACACCATTTTATATCAGAAACAAAAGGGAAAATGATTTGTGAATTCCCACAGCAAGTAATGGGTGAATGGGCCTATCTTTTAGTCTATATCCGCTATCTTGAAAGCCGCCATATTGGATCAAGGGCAAGTTTTTTTTTTGTTCACCATATATATATATATATATATAGTGGTTCGAAACTTATCAACACAGAAATCTCAAACTTTTGTTGTTCATTATAGATGAACATAAACAGAACATGGAATTGATGACTCTGATGACCGAGAAACGCAGCTGCCAGACATCTAGAACCGACGCCCAGAAAGACCACCAATTTCACACACCAAAGTTGCATTCCTCATACCATAATTGCAGAGAAACCAGTACTGTGGGAGACAGAGGCTGCCAAAACCATTGTTAAGGATTATTCGTAGTCTGAAACAAACACAACAATGGTTTTGACAGCCTTAGTAAAAAGTCCACGATGCAGCACTTGACTTGTCCTGTGTATTTTGACACACTCAGTGTTAGGCTCTTATCACTGATTGCATCTACATTTACAGCATTTAGCAGGTCCCCTCATCTAGAGTGATTTACAAAAGTGCTTACAAAAAACTTCAACAGTACGCTAAAGCCTAAGAACGCAATCCAACCAGAACCTTCTACGATCTGATGTAGGTCAAATGAACAAACACATAAGCAAATATTTTTTTATTTTTTTTATTTTCAGTCTTCTCTTAAGTTCTGAGTGAAGAGGTGAGTATTCAGTCGCCGCTTGAAGACAGCAAGAGACTCAGCCATTTGGACATTCAGTGAAAGTTCATTCCATTACGCCTGGGCGCCAGGACGGCGAACAGTCTTGATCCTTGTCTTCCTTTCATCTTAAGAGGAGGCCTCATTCGAGCCAAGCTCATATCCCAGAGGGTACGAGGTACAGAGCGAGGTATGATTAGAGCCTTTAAGTAAGTGCTGTTCCATTTTTGCCTTTGTAGGTGAGCATCAGAGTTTTGGATCTGATGTGGGCAGCTACTGGGAAGTGAAGTGAATGCAGCAGTGGGGTGACCTGAGAAAGTTTGGGTAGATTGAAAAACAGACAAGACACTACATTATGAATGAGTTGCAGGGGTTCTGATTATATGGAATTTATGGAATGATCAGCCAGAAGAGCATTGCAGTAGTCTAGTTTTGATAACAAGAGACTCTGGGCAAGAACTTGGGTTTCTTCCCTGAAGAGGAAGAGTCAAATTATCTTGAGGGAATATTATTAAATATCATTCATTTATTGTGAAAAATAATCCAATATTACATATCTGTAAGTGGCAAAAACTTGTGAAACTGTAGGATGAGTAGTTATATTAAAGGGGAAATTAGAGAGGTGTTTTTAATCAGTGAATTAAGTATCCGATATGAGTGTTTACACTGTTGCATTTGAAGAACACTATCTATCAGAGTCTGATCCTCAAAATACCTATTTGTGGTGGGGTTATCTTGATAAATTCATACATGTTTTCTGAGAACGTCAAATAAATGATGATGATTATCAGGTTGAAAGACATTATAAACCCATATGTGAAGAGTTGGCAGTACAATGGTGCAGTGGTTAGCACTTCTGCCTCACAGCTCAGAGATGCCCAGTTCGATCCTGACATTGGGCTCCGCCAGTTTGGTGAGTGCATGTGTTCCCTGTGCATGGGTTTTTCCTGTGTAATCTGGATTCCTCCCACATTACAAAGAATCCCATGCATATTAGGTTCATCGTCATACAACAACAAGTACATTTTAAGCAACTAAAGACTTCTGTTTAATATAAACAGCAATAATGTACATTGTAAGTTTGCAAGGAGAAAGCCATTGCCATCATAAAATGGATAATCCAAAAGACTATTAGAAAGACCAAAGACCAAAAAAGTGTTTGTTTTTTAAGGGACAAGTGTTATATCTTGAGAAAAACACTGCATGCCAGTATAAGAATCAAATGTGTGTAACATTATGGCGATAGTATCATGTTTTTTGCTCGTTTTGCTGCATCTAGGCTAGGACAACGTATTACCAGATATCACCTATCACCAGCAAAGGTTGACATACCTTTGCCACCCAATATTGAATATTTACTCAATACATAAATTTCCAAGTATAATATTTTTTCTATGTTCAGTACTTGTAACATTCTAAAGGGTTTACAAACTTTCAAGAAACACAGTATTTTTCTTAACACACCCAAGTTACATCAGTGGGTCAGATTTGGAAAATTTAGAAACTATATAGCTACACCTCCGATAAATGTCTATTTGGGGGAAATTGTGTTACTTAATTTAAGTGTGATCCCATATTGAATGATGCCCAGAAATTTGCCGTATATTAGCCATACTTTAAAAAAGACGATTGACACATTTCAACTACACACTTATGTCATAGGACTAGTATGCCTGTTCATTTCACTGCTAATGCAAATCAATATGTTATAGATTAATTGCATCAGTGCATTACAGTACATCACATTGAATTAAGCTGACGCTTTTATCCAAAACGACATTACAAGTGATAAGTTACTTAAGTTATAAGGTAAAAATAATTAAAAGAAAAAAGTAGAAATCCAAGAGTAGAAAACAAAGTGCATTTGTTAGGGGTGTTAGGAGAGTAAGTGCTCTTTAAAGAGCTCAGTCTTTAGGAGCTACTGGAAGGCAGTGAGGGACACCCCTGCTCTGGTAGCACTTGGCAGCTTGTTGCACCATCGTGGAACGAGGAATGAAAACAGCCTGGATTGCATTGTGCGTAGTTTTGGCAAAGCTAGACGTCATTCATTGGAGGAGAGATGTAACTGGAGAGTAACATAAGCTTTAATTAGCAATTGTATGTAGGAGGGAGCATAACTTGTGATCACCCTATAGAACAGCATGAGGGTTTTGAATTTGATGCGAGTAGCAGACGGTAGGCAGTGGAGCTCAATAAGCAGCAGGGTGACATGTACCCTCTTGGACTGATTGAAAACAAGACGTGCCGCTGCATTCTGGACCATCTGTAAAGGATTCATTGCACAGGCCAGGAGGCCAGTTAGTACGGGATTGCAGTAGTCGAGGCGGGAGATGACCACGGCTTGTACCAAGTGTTGGGTAGCCTGCTGCGATAAGAACGGTCGAATTTGTCTGATGTTGTACAGCAAAAATTTACATAACTGAGTGACAGAGGCAACATGGGCTGTGAAGAATAGTTGGTCATCAATCATAACACAGAGGTTCATACTGACCTTTGTAGGAGAGCGTGAAAGCGAGTTATAGATTGTTATATGGAAATTGTTTTTAATAGATTTGTTTGCTGGAAAAAACAGTAGTTTTTGTCTTGGATAGGTTTAGTTGAAGGTGGTGCTCCTTCATCCATGCGGATATGACTGAGAGGCAGTGCCATATCTGCACCTCGATTGAAGGGTCATCAGGCTGGATAGAGCTGAGTGTCATTAGCATAACAATGGAAAACTATGTGAGTGGATACATTTACTGTCCTTTTAATTTGCATAATTTATAAAAACTGATTTCTATACAGTTCAGCACAGCAAAAAAGTATGGCAAATCATCATTGCTCTCCCATGGTCTTTTAATGGAGAAGTGCTTTACTATGTTGGTGGTTGCAGTATAGTTTAAGTCCGAGTGGGGGAGGCAGAAGACCTTATAAAAAGCACCATGACCTACTTTCAGTTTTGAGTGTCTGGAACATTTTGTTCTCTTCTGTGCTTCCTACTCACTGATGATGGCATGTTTTAAAACCACGGCCACTGCCAGTTACAGTCATATATGTTTGGGCTTATTCTTTAAATTATAAATTTAATGGGGTATGGTGTGTAAAAACGCTAAGATTAAATATGCAGCAATTGTGGATTGTGTTGCTATGGGGATTTCAACTTTATCTGACATTTTATATGATTGCATAATTTTTATTTGTGATTTATTGCTGTATATAAAATACAATAACACATGCAATAAAATGCATAACATGCAATAAAACTATCCAGAGTCAACCCTTAATCAATTAATTTCACTGGGCATTTATGCCCAATACAACAGTTGAGATTTAAGGAACGTAGTCTGTGTCTTATAGATGTCCCTCTGTTTGAATGCTTTCTGGTGGGTGTTATGAAGTGATGTTGGTACAAGTGCAATTCTCAAATTAAACACACAGAATAGCAGTGTAATTTTTCACTCTCAACAACAAGCTTGAGACATTGTGTGTGTTCTGTTACAGAGGCAGCCTCCACAAAGTCTAGATGTAAACAGCATGATAAGGTGACTTTCAGCAGTGCACGTAATGACACAACCGCAAGTCAACGGGAGGGTTTTCATATGGTTACACTCCGTTCACAAGCATACATCACAAACAGACAGTCAAAGTTTGTCCTGTTTACAGAAAGCATCCTTTCATTCAGGAGCATTTGTGCTCACCAATTGGTACGTCTGTTTTGAAAACAACCTCACTGATGCTCAGTACATTGTGTCTCTGCCACACCACAGAAAGGGAAGTAACTTGTTATTATCCACAAAAATAAACTTATATAACATGTTTCAAACCTGTATAGAGAGATACTGTGAGAAAACATTGGAATATTTGGTGTGTAGCAATGTTTAGCAATTTTGGGATGCCAGAAATGTTTGTGATAGAATAATGACCTTAAAGATTCACCATAAAATGTCATAATGTTAAACATCAAAAAGTTTTTTGATGCTGATGTAAAATCATTTTTCACATGTACTGCTTATAAAAGTTAGGAGAAATTTAAAAATTAAATATCCCCTTATTTTTGTTAGCAGTGTAGTTGGAGCTTGTTTTGTCATTCCAATTGTGGAACCTGATATGTACAGTATCTCACACAAATATGTGCACCCCTCACATTTTTGTAAATATTTTTATTATCTTGTCATGAGACAACACTAAAAATATGACACTTTAATACATTTGAGAATGATCCACAGATGCTCGATAGGCTTTAGGTCTGGAAACAAACTTGACCTTTACCCTCAGTTTCTCTAGCAAGGAAGTGTTCATCTTAGAGGTGTGTTTGGGGTCGTTATCATGTTTGAATACTTCCCAGCGGCCAAGTTTCCAGAGGAAAGGGATCGTGCTCTGCTTTAGTATGTCACAGTACATGTTGACATTCATTATTTCCTCAATAAATTGTAGCTCCCCACAGCCGGCAGCACTCATGCAGCCCCAAACCATGACATCCCACTACCATACTTGACTGTAGGCAAGACACACTTGTCTTTGTACTCCTCACCAGGATGCCACCACACAAGATTGACATTATCAGAAACAAATAAGTTTATCTTGGTCTCATCAGACCACAGGACATGGTTTCAGTAATCCATGTCCGTAGTCTGCTTGTCTTTAACAAACTGGCTTCCTTGTGCATCATCTTTAGAAGAGGTTTTCTTGTGGGACAACAGAAATGGAGATCAATATGATACATTGTGCAGTGCATGGTCTGAGCACTCACAGACTGACCCCCCACCCCTTAAATCTTTGTAGAAATGCCTTCATCACTCCTACGTCTATTTTCAAAAGCCAACCTCTGGATATGACGCTGAATATGTACACTCAACCATGGCAAGGCCTGTTCTAAGTGGAACCTGTCCTGAGGAGGGTCTTTTCCAAAAGGTGGGGATACTATGATTAACCTCTAGGAAGTGCATCAGTCGTTTATAACCTAAAATCAGGAATCAAGTTGGGACGAGATGGAAAAC
The DNA here is from genome assembly GCA_033117975.1 of Parotocinclus spilosoma. Classification (NCBI taxonomy): domain Eukaryota; kingdom Metazoa; phylum Chordata; class Actinopteri; order Siluriformes; family Loricariidae; genus Parotocinclus; species Parotocinclus spilosoma. The sequence goes on along the minus strand of JAVSBV010021202.1, from coordinate 3,700 downwards.
ACACAGTGCTTCTTACATTTACAATAAACATCTATTTCACTTCAGGCTTGTGGCACATACCCAAAAAGTTGGGACAGGGCAATTTAGAGGTATAAAAGAATGTGTAACAATGAATAAATGCTGTGATTTCAAAGAGGTGACTGTAATCGTAATTTGGTACAAAAGCAGCATCAATGCTGTCTTTCATGAGCAAAGATGGCGATCTCCAGTTTGTCTACAACTGTGTGCTCCAGACAGAATGGGCCATCCAGACTGTTATCAGCAACAAGGGTCTTTCATGATATAGGGTTGTGCCAGTGCCCAGTGCAAAGGTAATTTACATATCTGCGATGGCAGATTTAACACAGAAATGCTGTACATTAAGAAATTAAAGCAACACATGCTGCCTTCGAGATGTCATATTTTCTAGATACATCCATGCATATTTCAAAATTGCAGAACAATGCTGTACACATTACAAAGGCATGGCTGCAGAAGATTGGGAAGGGAATGCATACTGGACTGGCCTACCTGCAGTCCTGACCTGCCCCCAATATGTGGAGAATTTTGAAAGGCACCAACGATGACCCCCAACTGTTGCACATCTTAAAACATCTGGAATGCATGGAAAACAGGACAAAATAACACCCAAAACACTAAAGCGCTTAGTATCCTCTGTGCCAAAATGTCGTTTAAGTGTGCTGAAAAGGAATGGCAACAATGCATTTTCCGTTCTGCCCCAACTTTTTCTGATTTGGGGTTATACAAAGTATCACTCACTCACAAAGGCCAATTCAGCTAGTAAAAGGAAACATAATGGCCAGAAATAACTCCACACAAGCACAGTAAGAACATGCGACTAAGCAGCTGGAGGCAATGATAGGTTTTGGATCTGTTTAAATTTTCCACAAACTAAAAGATACTCCACCATGCTGTCGGTGTATACTGCAACGAATATGTAAAGTACAGAACAAATAAGAAAGTTTATACTGTGCTGTTGACAACCCTCCAGATTTTTTATTGCACAACTGTCCCTTTGACAGTTTGTGGTTACACTGAACATAATCTGTTCTGTACATTTTAGAGGAAGTACGATCACATGAGCATCAGATTCCTAGTGAATTGTTTACTGTGTCTTTACTAAGACTGTACATTTTATCAAAAACTTAAATAGCATTTCATATCATCAATATCAATTTTATTTTCTTCTCTTTTGTAAAAGTACATTTAACTTATACAGTTTAAATAGGTTCCACTGTCTTGGAAGGTCATTTATTAGTCATTTAACAACAACTTATTCCTGAAGCCCACCGCTATTTAGGTTGGAGTTTTCAAGTTGGACTCACTCTAAGCATCACATTGGACACAGGTATTTCTTGTGTAGCATTACTTTAAATGTACATTGGCTATGCCCTTTAAAAACAAATCTGATTCATCAGGCAACAAAGATATGCCAAAACAAATAAACTTAAGTTGGCAAAAATTCTGGATCTTGTTATGCACAAAGCAGAGCATTTTATTACCAAAGATTATTTCATTCCAGCTTATCTTGATCAGGGTTATGGGGAGGGTATTCTAGATATCTAAAAATCACACCCAATTTTACATTGGAACATTATTTCCAAAGTTAAAAAAAAATACACACCCATTTGTTGACAAACTGGAGATTCAGCTTTGCTCCTCAAAGACTCAACCTTTCATGGATACTGCCTTTGTACGATCACCTGTTGACACATCCTGTTTGTATTTACTCTGCCGCCGTACCAGGAATACTTTTTTTTATTCCTTATTAAATGTATTTATTTATGTTTTATATTATATATATTATTGATATGACCATGACCATGATCACCACTCAAATAGTACTTGACCTGCAGTGGACCTGACAATTGAAAAGGGGCTAAAAAAAAAAGTAGTCAGAGCAACAGATAGACTATAAATAATTCTAAAACAAAAAGTGCATCCATATTGTGAATGGAGCTGATAAAATAGAAAATTAGTGTAGAAACAAGGAAGTGATTTAAATTCTGTGGATGATCAGTGTACATCATGTTTGTGTTTAATAAAATGGTAAATACCACAGCAAGCCTAGGGCGACATTGGCAAGGAAAAACTCCCTGAATATAGAAGGAAGAATCCTTGAGAGAACCAAGACTCAAAAAGGGACCCATCCTCCATGGGTGGATGGTAACTCTTAAAATCTCTGTGTGGAACAGAGTTTTGATAAAGCTCTGCTCTTTTTCATCCCATGTAACTGTTCTGAGAAATATTTAAATACTGATTTGTGTGCAGTTCCAATACTGATGTGCACAGATTGTGAATATGAAGTCTGATAAGCTGTGCTAAAAGTTTCCTGGAACCTGTCATCCATGTAACCTAAAAATCAGAATTTGTATGTTTTTAACATCTCAAGCTTAATCAATGACAACATTATTTAAGACTCCTACACCATTTACCGACTTCTTTTAAACTTTACTTTCAGAGGTAACTCTTCAGAAAATCAGTGATGTAACGAAAAGTGGTTTTGCACTGTAAGTAGTTATACTGATTTCCTTTTCATGCCAGTATACCCCAGTTCAGGGTCACTGGTGGCCAGGACATATCCAGCACAATGTGCAAATTGAATATCAACCCTAAACAGGTCACCACAAATCCATCATTGAGCACATGTCCACATACAGTATACGCAAATGGAACACACAGTACAACCCTGGAATGCCAGTTTAAATACCACATGTTAGAAATTGCCGGGATAAAACCCATGCAGATTTGAGATAACATCCACACAGACAGCAGACAGTCTGAGATTTTAACTTTCAAATGTTTCTGGAGTTGTTAGACAACAGGGCTAGTCCCTGCACTCCCATGCTACACTGTAGTGATGAATTTGATGAAGAAAATTATCTATATAGCCAGGACAAGCTATTCAGAAGGAGTTAACCATTTTAAAATAATGCTTGTTTGTTCAAAAGGGCTTGAAGGCTTATTTGCGCATGAGTCAGTTTTCGCAGATGCACTGGAGACATTGCATAAGCTGCATTGCATAAGTGTTTACTTGATTGGGCTACTCCAGTCTCATCTATACACAGCTCACATGTTAAAGATCTCAGAATGTTTTGGCTTAATTTCCAACCCAAACAAATATGACCATGGCTGTGTTCTGGCACACACCTAACATCATCTGTTTACACAGCAGCTTCAAGTCCAATTTTATAGCTTTGGTGGACAACCTTAAACCAAGGACACTGATACTGTATCAAGGCCTGGTTATCTAATTGTAGAAAGGACCAAGCCAATGACTATTAATGACTAGGTATTCCTCGTTGATTCCTTTTTATAGAGATACGATAAATAGACACGGCAGCTGCAGTCACACGGAATCCATGCCTTGTCAAAGGATTCATCACTAACCAGTGTTTTAAAAGGCAGTTTCTTCAGTTAAAGTGACCCCTTTTATGTCTTCTGTATCTCTCCATAACATTGCACATTATGCAAAATAGATCTAAATGCATCTTATGATTACTATCTCAATGCTTATTGCATTTGCATTATACTCTGAAACAGTCATGTGAGACTTAAGAGAGTTGAAGTGATTTGAAGTAGTGAAGTAGTGAAGTAGTGAAGTCTATGTTACAAGACGGGACGTGCTATGTAACATATTAAATGTTTATTAAAGCTTTATTGTGCGATTTACACGTATAGCGAACGTACAAACAAGAAC
>JAVSBV010021191.1:0-12077 GCA_033117975.1 Parotocinclus spilosoma | reverse complement strand
GTGTGAGTGAGTGTGTGTGAGTGAGTGTGTGTGAGTGAGTGTGTGTGAGTGAGTGTGTGTGAGTGAGTGTGTGTGAGAGTGTGTGTGTGTGAGAAACACAGTACGGAGCGTAAACTTGAACACAGCACGGGTTCACCTTCTAGCTCCAGCCTGAGCTTTTCATTATTTCTGGAATGCCGTCTTAGGGGTCCTGAAACTTTTGAATTTGAATGTCAAAAAAAAAAAAATCGTCTGCCCTACAGTTCTCTTAACGAGTTTTTGATGGCATATCTTATTTATTTATTTTTTCTTTTAAACGCTCAAAATGATTAATTTTATTTGATAATATGCGTTTCAGATCCTCCACAAAGTGTTGGCTGTGACTGTGTAGCATTTAATTGCAGAGTTGCCAGATCCCACGTCCTAATCCCCTCTAACCAGCCTATATTAATAAGCCCTAAAGAAGAAAAAATAAAGGAGGAATAAGGAGACCTGGCAACCCCATTCAACACAAGCAATGCGTAATCTGATTACTGATACAAAAATGCAGCTGTAATGTTTATTTATTTATTTATTTATTTATGGGTTATAATCAGATAATTAAGGACGGATATCCAAAAATAAGTACATGCACGTTTTTTTGGGTTGATTTTCTAACATTTGCACCAAAGTCTTTACCAGATTTTGAAATAATAATTATTATGATAATAATAATAATTAAAAGCTGATTATAATATTTCTCGACGTCATCCTTTGTTCGTAACGTCTTTTTTTCTTTTTTAAGCTCTTATAACCCAGCAGCTTGTGCTTTTGCAACCGCTTAAAAAAAAAAAAAAAAAAAAAATAAATATATATATATATGTATGTATTTTTGGTTTGTTTTTTGCAGCTCGTCCTCACACAGAGGGATCAGCAGACCTATCCGGTTTGAGCCGCCCATGCTGGACTTCCATGAACAGTGAGTACGCTAACACAACATTTCAAAAGATTCTCGTCGAACCAAAAAAAACCAAAAAAACAAAAAAAACATAAAACACTTCCTTGTTTTAACCAGGGAGCTTCTGCAGCCGGTTGCTTCAGGGCAGGTTTTTTTTTGTTGTTGTTGCTTCACTAATCCTGATTTTTTTTTTCCATTTCTTCGGTGCTCAGTGAGAAGATTCACCCTCTGCGGCTCTAGAGTTTAAACAAAAAGACCTAAAAGTCTTAAATAAGAATCTTATTTAGTGATTTGTTGCCGTTTCATTTGTGTTTTGGTTTTACTCGGCTAAAAACTTCTGGTTAAATGAACTAAAACTTGGATCATAAAATGTTAAGAATATCATATAATATTGTAATATTTATTGACTAAAATTATATGTATTTATTAAAATAGAAGCAGTCATCTAGGTAAAATATTTAATGAATAATAAAATTCATAATTAAACGAATAATAATGGAATGAGTAATTTAACAAATAATAATTATCATAAGAATATTATTGTTATATTATTAATGATAACGTTAATTCATCTAATTAATAAAATGTATTTAAGGTAATATTAATAAAATAATTAGAGAATTATAGGTGAAATATATAATTAATAATAATTAAATAAATATTTAATTGAATAACAGTAGTCTCAAGAATCTTATTCTGTTATTACTTATCATTATTTTATAATCATAAAGTATTGTTATTGACATTATAAAATGTATTTATTAAGGGGTATAAATAAAATAATTAGACAACTGTAGGTGAAATATTAAATTAATAATAACTGAATGAATATTTAATTGAATAACGGTTGTCTCAAGAATATTATTTATTTATTTATTATTATTATTGTAAAATGTTTATTACCATTATAAAATGTATTTAAGGTAATATTAATAAAATAATTAGATGGTTGTAGGTGAAATATTAAATAAATAATAATTTCACTAATTGTTACGTTAATAATAATAATAATAAATAGGGTTTATTTATGATTGTTTTACAGAATATCGTAATATAATTATTTATTAATATTATAATATGCATTTAGTAAATTAGATTGAATAAATTTGAAAAATGAAGGTGAAATATGACATTAATAATAATGAAATAATTAATAAGGGCATCAATAATATTAATGTTTTATATCTTAAAATATATTTACTTATTAAAATTATTTATTCATTCATTTATACATTAAAATAATACAATTTAAATATTTTTTTTTTTTTACAAATTTATACATATTTAGTTATTGTAATATTATATCTTAAAATATTGTTTTATTTTTTTTTATTTATTGAAATGATTAATGCAATTAAATTAATCTAGGTGAAATGTTAAATGAATAATAATAAAATGAATAATTAAGTGAGTAAGTTTTATTTTTCGTATTTGATTCTTTATTTTCTCGATTCGTTTTGATGTATTTTTATAATCGAATCATGCCGCCCTCCCATCCCTCAGGCCTGGCATCATTTAGACCATTAAAAACGTATCCTAGGGTTATATTATTATTGATTATATCATTATAATCATTATTTATTGAAATAACAATCTGATGATCTCAGTGTTTTCTGCTATATTAATTTTCTTGCCATTTTTTTTTACCCTTTTCGGTGACCAGAAATTGTTTTATTATTTGTGTTTGGTCCCTCGTTTGAGTTTAATTCAGGTGCTGCTTATCGTTCAGTGACCTCCTGCTGCGGGGCAGGAATTTAGGATTGTTTTTGTTTCTAAAGATTTATTATTTTGTTTTGTCTTCGCTTGTTTTTTGGGTTTTTTTCGGGTCGGTCGTGGGAGGGGGCGTTTAGTTTTTACAGTATGGAATGGAAGTAATTGTGATGGCAGGCCTTTGATGATGATGATGATGATGATGATGATGATGATGATGGGGTTCGTAACGAGCGTCCTAAAGTCAATTGAAAGCTTCATTCTAACTTGAAATACGATCAGTTAAAGAGTTTTACATCTCAGAACCCCTCCTAATCCCAGAGGTTTGTTTACATGACTAATAGTGCTGAAGCAATCGTTGTTTCGTACCCATGTGGGCGGGGCTGATAAAGCTTCTGTCAGGGCGTTTGGTAAACAGCGTTACCGGCTCTGCTCGCTCGTTACCATTCATTCTGCAGCATTGGGCAACCCGACCTCTGTTTTCATCAAGATTAAGTTACTCAGTGCCTCCATAAATCTGCCACTAATCTGCCCCTCATGCCATGTGCTTACCACCGAGTGCCCTTATGTGCCCCCCTTATGCCCCTGCTTTCAGCTGGGTTCTTTTTCTTCTTTACTTTACTTCTGTGAATCGTCCCGTCCGTCCTGATGAGCGTAGAAACACCGAGCTGCTCGATCCACGAAATCACAAGCTTTTAGTCTTAATGAACTATTTATTCTGATAAGATAATCAAATGAAATAGAATTAGAGCGTCGAGAAGATTTATTTATTGTTATATTATATATCATATTCAAATACTATATTTATTACTTAAAACAGAATGGAGTAATGTAGGTTAAATATTAAATGAATAAAAAGGGCCTCGATAATATTTATTTATTATATTAAAATACTATAATATTTATTTATTAAAATAAGATGAGTATCGTAAGTTAAATATTCAATGAATAATATGGGCCTTAAGAATATTTATTGATTTATTTATTTATTTAATAAATTAAAATGCCTTAATATTTATTACATAAAATAAAACTAAAATAAAATTGAGTTATGTAGGTTAAATATTTAAAAAATATTAAGGGCCTCGATAATATTGATTTATTATATAGTATATTAAAAAACTATATTTGTTTATTAAAATAAAATTATCATAGGTTAAAATATTAAATAAATAATAATGGCCTCAAGAATATTTATTTATGACATATTATATTAAAATGCTATTTATTTATAAAAATAAATTAAAGTATTATAGGTTAAATATTAAAATAATAATAAGGGCCTCAATATTATTTAGGTATTTATTTATTTATTATATATTAGATAAAAGTACTATAATTTATTTTTTAAAATAAAACTTAAATGAAATTTAGTATTGTAGGCTTAATATTAAATTAATAATAAGGGCCTCGATAATATTTATTTATTATATCAAAATACTATAATATATTATAATTTATTAAAATAAAGCTAAATAAAAATTGTGTATTGTAAGGTAAATATTTAATAAATAATAAGGGCCTCAAGAATATTTATTTATTTTAATAATGTATATTATTTCTATGTATGATTTATTTCCTTAAAGTAAAACTAATAAAATAAACCAAACTTTGAGTAATGTAGGTGAAATATTAAATAAACTTATTTTATAATACATTTTATTTTAAGGAAATTAAAGAGACTAAATAAACAACATAAAATAATGACAGAACCCAAACAAACATTAAAAAAAAACATCACAACAGTTTATTTATTTGTTTATTTTTTTCTCCTTATTAAATTTCTTGCCTCCTTCCTGCTTTACCTTCTACGGGGATCGAAACTCAATTTTCTCTTCCTGTTTTTTAAATTATAATTCATTAGCATTTAAAGATTTCAGAAACTGATGTAACTGATGAAGGATTTTTAAGCGAAGTGATTATTCAGGTTAATCCGTTTTTTTTTGTTGTTTTTTTGTGTGTGTGTGTATGTGTGTGTGTGTGTGTGTGTGTGTGTTTTTTATTTTTCCTTCCCAGGCCGGTCGGGATGCCAAAAATGGAAAAAGTTTACTTGCACAATCCAAGTTCGGAAGAAATTAGTTTAATATCAATATCAGCAACGACGGCGCATTTTCACGCCTCCTTCTTTCAGAGCAGGGTAAGTACGGTCGAGGGGGCTTTAAGGTTTGCTTTTGCTTCCTCTTCCTTTGTAACGTGTGCAGCATGTGGTTTTGTTTTGTTATAAGATGCAGGGACGTCCCAGGTAAAGACGTCGTCCCCTGAAGACGGTTTACGTCGCTCTAAAATCTCGCTGTACTTTTCTGCATTAATGCTGCATCACAAAACTATAAAAACGACCTTCATAAAGGGTCCGGACCCCACCCCGACCCCGACCCCGACCCCGTACCGTGGTAGACCCTGGCTTTTGGTCTGTGGTCCAAAAAATAGATCTGTAATCCTGATTTGGTATGAGCACAATCCCCGTTTCCATGGTGACCGTCCATCCTAGATGGCTCTAAGCCCAGAGAAGTGGGCGGAGCTTGTGGGCGTGGTTCAAACGCGAGGCTTGTTTATTGTACAGTAAAGTTATAAGTGGTATTTGTGAATGTAATGTATGGATCTCGTTTTTTTTTTTTTTTTTTTTCTTTTTAGCGACTGTTACACGAGATGTACCTTTTAAAATAAAATAAAAAAATTAAGCGATAATAAAAGCAATTTAAATAAAATAAATATTTAAAACCTAAAAATGATAAAATGCAGGGACGTCCCTGGTAAAGACGTCGTCTTTAAGGCAGGTTATGTTGCTTTAAAATCTCGGTGTACTTTTCTGTATTAATGCTGCATCACAGAAGTGGAAATGACCTTTATAAAGGGTCCGGACCCCACCCCGACCCCGACCCCGTACCATGATAGAGCCTGGCTTTTGAACTTGTATCTCATAACAGTCTGGATTCTCCTTTATTTAGTCTTTGGTCCAAAAAAGACATGGGTAGATGCCTCCGAGCCCAGAGAAGTGGGCGGAGCTTGTGGGCGTGGTTAAAACACAAGGCTTGTTTTTTGTACAGTAAAGTTATAAGCGGTATTTGTGAACGTAACTCTGTATTGTAGAGCTTGATAAAAGTTGGATAAACTAGTCCCTTACCCATGTGCTCCTATCAGATATTGATCTGAGGGAGGGGAGAGAGATCACCAATCTTCAGATTACTTTTCAGGACTGAAATTCCTCCCGGTTCTGAATGGTTTAACGATACGATATGATGCTCCGTAGAGGGAGAAATATCTACAGTAAATCCTTTCTTTCATGCAAAAAGGGGTGTTTATTATTTTTTTTAAATGTCTTGATCAACTTTTATGTCTTTATATTTAGTTGGAGCAGACTCGTCATTTTTGGACTGCATGTGAAAAAGTTCCGGCTGTACACCGAGTTTCCAAAAATAACCGCGTCACCGTTCACCATGTGTTCCGTTGCCTTTTTTGGGGGAGGGGTCCTTACGGTCCGATGGCGGGGACAGACGTGTGTTTTTCGATTTTATATAAGGCCTCGTTATTTGTAAACGCTTCCCCGTTGGGTCCTGTTAAGATACAGCCGCTCCGCTGAGGTTCGGCACAAAACCACCGAGAAACTAAAATCATACGGCACGGGGAAAAATAGAAACACTTCACACACGCACACACGCGCACAGGGAGCCTCGCTTTTAGATCGTCTGTACGCATTAAACTGATTTAAATCCGAAATAACGATCTCTGCAACTCTTACGGCAACGTTTATGAGTTAATTAAGTTTGCTCGTTTGGAAAAGGCCCAAAGGCCCTTAATTAATCACACGCAGGTCCTGATGGAGTGTAAAAATTCTTTAATGATAAGAGTTCGGCTTGAATCAGAGCTCCGTCTTCGTTTCGGCTTCTTTTGCCTCCTTTTGTTTCTGAGAAAGAAAAACAAAAGAGAAAAAAGTCGTGACTCAGAGAAAGCTCTCATACGTTTCTATAGATACTACAGATGCAGTCGAACCTGCAGCTCCCCGCTCAGGAAAGAGTCGCAGAAGTTCTGCACGCGCTCAGTAGAGATCTCTCCCTCCACCATGAGGAAGGAGCGGTTCGACTGGACGTCGTACAGGCCGACCCGCGGGAGGTCATTCGGCTTCAGGCCGAAGTAGCCCATGGAGCGTTCGTTCGTCTTTTCCTTCCCGTCGATCAAAATGAAGAGCATCTGCACAAAGAGTACCAGGTGAGGAACTGAGAGGAACCGGGACCAGAGGAACAAGGAGCAGAGGAACAAGGACCAGAGGAACAAGGAGCAGAGGAACAAGGAGCAGAGGAACAAGGACCAGAAGAACAAGAACCAGAGGAACAAGGACCAGAGGAACAAGAACCAGAGGAACAAGGACCAGAGGAACAAGGACCAGAGGAACAAGGACCAGAGGAAGAAGGACCAGAGGACTGAGGACCAGGGGAACGAGGACCAGGGGAACGAGGACCAGAGGAACGAGAACCAGAGGACCGAGGACCAGAGGAACAAGGACCAGAGGAACAAGGACCAGAGGAACAAGGACCAGAGAAACCAGGACCAGAGGAAGAAGGAGCAGAGGAACAAGGACCAGAGGAAGAAGGAGCAGAGGAACAAGGACCAGAGGAAGAAGGAGCAGAAGAACAAGGACCAGAGGAACAAGGACCAGAGGACTGAGGACCAGGGGAACGAGGACCAGTGGAACGAGGACCAGAGGAACGAGGACCAGAGGAACAAGGACCAGAGAAACCAGGACCAGAGGACCAAGGACCAGAGTAACAAGATCCAGAGGACCAAGGACCAGAGGAACTAGAGGTAACAGGATTAGAGGAACAAGAGAAAGGAGGACCAGAAGAACCAGAGGAATTAGAACCAGGGCAAGCAGGACCAAAGGAAGCAGAACCAGAGGAATCAGGAGAACCACCATCAGGGAAACCAGAGGAACCAGAACCAGAAGAACTAGAGGAAATAGGATTAGAGGAACAAGGGAAAGGAGGACCAGAAGATCCAGAATAATTAGGACCAGGGCAAGCAGAACCAAAGGAACCAGCACCAGTGAAACCAGAACCAGAGGAATCAGATGAATCAGGAGAACCACCATCAGAGAAACCAGAGGAACCAGAACCAGAGGAACTATGACCAGGGTAAGCAGGACCAGAACCAATGGAAACAGCACCAGAGGAACTAGATGAACTAGGACTAGAGGATCCAGCAGCAGAGGAACCATAGGAAGTAGGATTAGAGGAACAAATAATTAGAGAAACTATAGGAATTAGGAATAAGCCAAGCAGGACCAAGCGGTCTAGAGGAATCAGGACCAAAAGGAGAAGAGGAACTAGGAAGAGAACCATTTGAACTAGGAAAAAAAAATCACGACATACCAAGAGAAGAAGAACCTCAAGGAAGCAGAGAACCCAGGATATAAGGACTAAAAAAACCCCAAAAATATAAGTTAGAGGAACATGGGGATCAGAAGCAGAAGAACCAGAAAAAGAAGGAGCAGAAAAATATGAGAAATCAGAAACAAAGGAACCAGGACCAGAAGATCCATAGGAACCAGGAGTGAATGAACCGAGGACCAGTGGAACCAGAAGATCCTGAAAAGACCAGGACCAGTGGTAGCAGACGGTTTTTGTAAGTCACCTTGCCGGTGTATTTGGGAGCCACAGCTCTCATGGTTTCCTGCAGCTTCTTGTGATTTTTACTCCCTTTGTTGGAAAACAGGATCAGATGAACCTTCACTTTGGACTGGAACAGACCTACAGCAGACTGGGAGAAGATCACGAATATGAGAGAATAGAAAAGATCAAATAAAGGAGAAAATGATTTGAGAGAAAGAGATGAAAGAAGGGATGAAAGAGAGAGGATCAGAACAAGATAAGGATGAAAGGAGATAAGAAAGATACGTTCAAAAAATACAAAATAGAAAGAGAAAAGAATCCGATACGAGGAGAAGAGATTAAGGGAGATGAGATGAAAGGAAAAATGGGTGATAAGACAGACGAGATGATCAAAGAAAGAAGATGAGAAGCAAAGAGATGATCAAAGGAGACAAAATGGGAAGAAGAGAGATCAAAAAGAGAAAAGGAGAGAAGATGAAAAGAAGGAGAGGAGATGAAAGGAAACATGAGATAAGAAGATCAAAGGGAGACGAAATGAGAAGAGGAGAGAAGATGAAAAGAAGGAGATGAAAGGAAACATGAGATAAGAAGATCAAAGGAGACGAAATGAGAAGAGGAGAGATCAAAAAGAGAAGATAAGAAACTAAGAGATAAGAAGATTAAAGGAGACGAAACACACACACACACACACTGTTTTAATATTAAGCGGATTTGTTTCTGGACTTGGCAGAACCTGATTTAATCACTATAAGGGTCGCAAGGGGTCTGAGCCCAACGTGAGTCCTGACCTGACCAGAGAGGACCTCCGGACCTCCGGACCTGGGTCCCTACAGAGGTCATGTGACGCATACACGGCGTGAGATGATTCTAACATCCTTCAGATCCATCCCAATCCCAACTTGAGATCCGAACTCCGGTCGTTATATAAGAAGCTGCGTGTTTGGGTCGGACCGTGGACCGGTTCCACGTTTAAGAGACGACCTAACCAGAGAAGAATGCCTCTGAAGCAGGAGCCCGTCCCCGCCCCCCCGAGGCTTTAAACTGTTCCTAAATTTGAGGTTTGTGTCGCTGCTCCCAGACGATGTTTGGGGTTGTGTCAGGTCGTTGCTGTGTCTGTTTACGGCGACCGGACCGTGCCAATTCCACAATTCCTCACGTGCAGCTCTATTTCCTGCTCTGCTTCGGGTCGGGACGCGCGGGGGTGCGGTGGGGCGGGTATTTCCTGAGCCCCAGAGCCCAGAGGGTTACGGCGGCGACAAAAAAACGGCCACGAAACAGTTTATTTTCTGTCCCATCCCAGTCTGCATTCTTACACACACACACACACACACACACACACACACACAGAGTGTCTAACCTCAAAGAATCCCACCACCACCATCTCAGCCGAGTCGACGAAGGCCTCTGCTTCAGAGATGTCAGTCAGCCTGAGGAGGGCGCTCTTTTCTGGGGACAGTCACAAATACTGCTATTGTTACTACAAAGTTATTTAATTGTCTGTCCTTACAGTATATGGGCAAAAGTATTAGGACACAACTATGAATCATGAATCCCCACAGAAACTAGAATCTAGGGAGATTCGGAACGGAAAATCGTTGGGGTGTCCCAATACTTTTGCCCATACAGTGCACTGAGCAACCTGGCCCTAACAGGTTCTTAGTAAAGCACCAAAAAAAAAACGTTGAAAACACACACTGGGGGTTCACATACTTTCACAGGTCACGTATATACATAGTACAGGATCGTTTTCCTTAATAAATACCGTAAACAAATCCTGAAGCGTCATATTTGATCTTGGTTTTGTTCAATTCTTAGAACTTTTTAACTTTATTTTCAACCAAAGAACGCAATAAAACCCTAAACTACCCCCCCCCCACCACCACCACCACCCCAATATCCCAAATCCACCCGAATATATCATTAGAACTTCAGTGCTACTCTGCAGAACCTACTACGCTGAAGATCTAGAGTCCAAAGTCAACCGGATTGACCTCAGAACGTTCTAGAGTGCCTCAAATGAAAGCCCTCGTGGTCCTCGAATCTCCAAACCAGCTTCTGGATTTGCCGTGTTGCCGTCTTGTTTGTTTGAAATAACACCCAAGCTTCTCCACCCAAGCTTCAACCGCCAGATCAGAATTCTCACCTTGGTCGCCGGCCCAGCCGCAGGAAGCCAGCGCGAAAAGAACCAGGACAGGAAACATTTCGGACACGAGGACGAAGAGGAAAGGGCGACCGCCGAGAACGAAGGCGAGTTTAAACCTGTGTTGCTCGTTCCCAGCTCCTGTGGGAACCGCCGGTGATTGGAGAGAGCCTGTGAGAAGACGCCAGGTGTCCCTGATAAGGCTAAGGTCAGAGCGAGATGGAGTACGTGTCCAAATCTCACCCAAGCCACCATCGGCTCAGGAAGTATGGATAGATGGGTGAAAACGACTTTGGTTTCCAAACTAGAAGGTTTGGAGCGTTCGGTCCAAGTCTGATCCACCCATTCGACCCCTAAACGTTTTTCGGGGAAACGTTCCTCCTAGATCCTGGCTGAGATTCCGGTAATTAAATGGATTTCATTTCTCCAGGATCGTACCTACTGTTTCTTTCCAGGCTCCTCCAAGACTTATTCGTGAACGTTTTCATGGTATCATCCATCTGCTTCCTCTTTGGTCCTCTCTACAGGGTACCATTGGCTGTTCATGGCACGTGGCCCATGTCTAAAGGTCAAAATAAAGACTGGCATTGGGATTATTCAGATCTTTGTTGGTCTACCGGGAGGCACTGAGACTCAGGAACCCAAGTCCAAACCTCTGTCCGTCAAACCAGGTCTCAGATGGCCTTTCCCATTTCCTGGGGTTTCCCAGATTCCTGGTTTGTGCCCGTTCTATCATGGACTTGAAGCTTCAGCTATGGTTTACAAGTTGGCATCGTGGTCCTACCAAACAATGATATTTACGATCCATTTTTGTAAGATCGATCGTGAGGTGACGCTTGAAGTTCTCCCCCTGGTGGTGGTCTGGGATCACTGCGGCTTCAGAGGAACCACTGTGAGCCAAGAGACTGAACTTCCAGATTATTATTTAGTCATTGTAAGAAGTTCTGGGTCCTGCAGTTCTTGGTCAGCTCTCAGTCCAGAAGAAAGTCCCTCGGTGTGCCAGGAGAGCTTCAGGTGACTCACAAACAGGTCATCTTTTTCCAAAATCTTCACAGGGCCACGTTGAGTGTGTCCATGACTTGAGGTTAATTAAAGACGAGGTCTAAACCGAGAGCAGAGTACAGGAGTGTCTGAAGATAGCTCGTTAATCCTGCCAGCCGAAGATCATGATTAGGAGAGACAGAAAATAGCAGAGGTTCTTTCTCCTCGATCCTTCTCTGTTTATCAGGGTTAGAGCAAAATAACAGGCTGACCATCAAGCCAAAATCCAGAAATTCTCCATTGGGTCTCCATTCTTATCCTTCTTTATGTTACGCTATGGCAGTAAAGGGGACCACATGGTGCCCAAATATCGCCAAACAGCGCCAAGAAAGTGACTCCAAAACACCACCAGCCACAAAAATCTGAACCGTTTCTACCTGGCAGGATGGAGTCACCAAGTTTCATGATGTTTCCGCCAAATTGTGACCCGTTTGGAGCATCGGCTGCCCGAAAACTTCCCCGTTGTGCGACTAATAAAGGATTATCTTACCTTAAATAAACATTTTTTTGTAAGGTTTAATGTGCAGGTACAGCAGAAATCTGCCTAAAAGTCATTTTAAACTAGAAAATGCAGCTCCCGGAGGAACTGAGGATGTGTGTTGCATCGGTGTCGTTGGTTCTGGCCTGGGCAGGTCTGAGACCCGGCCGATTCCGGTCGAGCCTAGGT
>JAVSBV010021180.1:0-10000 GCA_033117975.1 Parotocinclus spilosoma | reverse complement strand
GGAGCGCCTTGGGTCCTTTCTGTGTGGCGTCTGCATGATTTCCCCATGTCTGCGTGTGTTTACTCCAGGTCCTCCGGTTTCCTCCCACAGTCCAAAGACATGCATGTTAGGTTAATTGACGTCTTCAAATTGGCATTGACTTGTGTATATATATATATATATATATGTGACTGGTATTGAGATGAACTTGTGTATGGATGTAACCTCGTGTGTGTCGCTTACATGGCCACTGATTCCGATAGCGACGTTAAAGAAGCCAAGTAAATAAATAAATAAAATCAAACAGTCTGTGCTCAGGATGTGAAGGGTCAGCTGTGATCAGATGTGCTAGCCCCACAGTCCTGGAGACGTACAGGTCATGGAGAGAGGGGAGGCTACAGCTGATCATCTTCGAAGCAGTCTGTCCCTGACAGCGGCCTCGGCATACCACACAGTGATGGAGGAGCTGTTCTATGCTTAAAATTACATTTATGAATTGTGTATTTTATTTTATTGTAATGTGATGTCATATCGCAGGGCAACTTATGTCCGAGGCTGTGTGAAATGCAGCAGTTAAGCCCAAATCAGACTCTAAACCATGAAATTACTGAAATCTTTATGAAAATTCGTTGTTTGTTTTAAGAAAATATTATTCGCATCCATTTGTGTACCCATTTTCAGTCTGGCAATAAACACTAAGAAATAAGCAAATGAAAGAAACTTGGGCGTATGTGCTTTCTGTTCCGTTAACAAACACAGAGAGCCTTTTTGATCACCCCATGCTGGAATAATGAACTTCAAGTGAACAGTAGCCATGGCTCAGAGACTGTACACACATCCAATAACTAGAATCTGTTATATAATTAACACTAATGTACACACCAGTTGCTTAAGCTCTCATCTAATCTGTAATCTAAAAGAGCTGTATAAGCACAGCACAGTGTGTTAAACGTAGGTGATACAAACACAGACACACACACAAACAAACAAACACTTCTGATCCAGAAAAAGATCAAATACTGATTACAGCCGGTTTCTGTTCTCGCCCACTAAATAATGTTTTAGTGCCCTAAACTTGGCCACTTGGCCACCCCAGTTATGTTGTTAGTAGTGTAGTGTTATAGTACTAACTAGTTTCGAGTCTCGAAACAACAACTGGGTAAGCTCAGACTCGTCTCGGTCTCAAACTCATTTAGAATCAGTCTCATCTTAGGCCCAGAGGAAGATGGATTCGGATAAGTCCAATACGTCTGTCTAAGGTAACGATAATTATAAAGAGAATTTTTTTTCATCAACCCATTCATAAACAGTCCTTTACCTATATAAAGTTTGGCAGGATGGCTGGGGTCATGTATCGTGAGATTTTGGCCAAACAACCTCCTTCTCTTAGTAAGAGCACTGGAGATGGGTTGTGGCTGGGTCTTTCAGCATTACAATAACCAGAGACACACAGTTAAGAAAACTAAGTAGTGGCTCCGTACGAAGCATTTCATACTACTGAAGTGGCCTAGCCAGTCTCCAGACCTGAACCCAATAGAAAATCTTTGGAGGGAGCAGATACTCAATGTTGCTCAGCGACAGCCCCGAAACCTGAAAGATCTGGGGAAGATCTGTAAGGAGGAGTGTTCCAAGAACTACAGTAAATGTCTGACCTCTGTAATTGCAAACAAAGATTTCTGTACCAAATATTAAGTATTTTTTTCCCACTGTATCAAATTATTATTTTATGCAATAAAATGGAAATTAATAATTTAAAAATCAGGGGCAGGGAGATAGACAGGCAGACAAACAGAGAGACATACAGATGGACAGGAGGACATAAAGACACAAAGAAATAGGCAGGGGTGCATGGAAAGACAGAGGGAGAAACAGACAAAAACAAAAAACTGAAAGACAGAGAGACATCGATGCAGACTGAGGCAGACAGACCTAGACAGGGGACAGAAAAAGTGACATTCTTGCAGGAATATTGGAGAGAAAGAAGGGCTCATATCTACACCAAATAAGCTGTCAAAATTAGTAACCCAGCAACCGCAATGTTGATTGGCTGTTAAGACTGCACCATCCGGAGTTAAAAGATGGATTTTTATTTTCTGTGATTAAGATCTTGTTGGTAAGGTGAACTAACATTGAACGAATAGTTGTTAAATGGCACACACCTCATTCATTCATTCATTCATTCACTTTATCTGTTTAATCGTGGATGGGCCAGGGTGCCAATGCAACGTGGGGCACATACATTCACACACTCAAGCACTTTAGCATAATCAATTAACATGCAAGTTTTTAGAATATGGGAGGAAACTGGAGCACAGGAAATACATGGACAGGGCCCGGACTGCTCCAACTGGACTGAACCCAGGACCTTCTTGCTGTGAGGTGACATTGCTACTCACCGTGCTGCCCACAGTGTATACCTATATATATATACCTACACACACACACACTACACTACACTACACTACACTACACTACACTACACTACACTACACTACACTACACTACACTCTACTTATCAAGAGCATTGCTGATACTGTTGGGACTATAAACCTGTGTTTGATGTTTGCCTTGGATTACCGTTTGATTTCTCATGTTCTTCTTTTGTCAAAGTCAGTTATTTATATAGAGTTCTTAAAATAGTGCATTGTCTCAAATGAGCTTCACAATATTATATTATATTAAAAGGCCAATCCCAAATTGAGCAAGCCTAGGGCAATAGTGGAAAGGAAAAACTCCCTGAAAGTAGAAGGACGAAACCTTGGGAGAACCAAGACTAAAAAAGGGATCCATCCTCCTTGGATCTAGTGGCCTAGATGGTAATTGAAATAATTAAGCTGTAGTAACAGTAAAATTAAAAAAAAATTAAATGCCCACTGGTTCCCTCACACAGGTCACTCCAAATGACCCCATGCACAAGCTGCAGAAATAATTTTGCTGAACTAGTCATGTCTGATGGAGCTGTGCATGTTTCGTTAGTCCTGAACTATGTGCCTCCAGCATGTGATGTAATGCATTCAAATGGCTCTTCTGTGCTGTAAATACGCCGCTGTCTTAATGAATATGCTCAGCACATTTTGTTATGTAAATGCTGATGCAAAGAGAATGGCCTGAGGCATGGAAGTGTTGCACCATGGGGCCTGAACCTGTGTGTGAAAACCTCAGAGACAGAGAGTGTGTGTGTGTGTGTGTGTGTGTGTGTGTATATAACGAGGCTCACAGTGACATAAGGTACAACCCGTCCTTCCTTCTGCTGGCACAGTGTTTTAATAAAGCATTTTCACTCTGGATGTAAGCACTGATTACTCAAGCTGTCTCGTCTGCCACAGAGACACACAATGTTTCTCCACATACACCTAGGGCACTGAAGACGATACTGCAGGGACAGACGGAGGCAGATGAAGGGAGACAGAGGGAGAGACTGCATGTCCTCAGATAGCAGCCCATCATCTGACAGTATGATGTCATTGCTCGAGGGGAAGCAGAGCAGCAGTACTGCAGTGTTCTTCATTTAAAGGAACCAGCACTTTTCAACCTCACCTTAAGTGATCAAAGCACCAATGTGATTTTCTACAGACCAATTCACAAGCACAGGAAGTGATGTCACTTTTCCTGGACATATCCAGATTATAGTAAACAAAACGGTGTACTTGCATGCACTTAATAATTTGATGATAATCAGATTTCTGCAGTTACCTGATTGTTAACGTGGTCATGTAAACAGCATACTCCAATTTTTCAAATCGGTCTGGAAATTAGATTAAGAAATCCAATAACGGGTGCTAGTCTGCTCACGCTCTCAAGCAAAAGCTGGGACCCAGTTTGGGGTTGTTTACACAGACCCGATGCTTGTTTCTCACACAGTATTTGGCAGCTCTTTAAATTAAATGGAATTAAATAGAGCAATGCACAAAACAGCTACTAAACTTTTGGGGAGACGCAACGAATGCTTGAGGAAATGAAGAACTTAATTAGTACATTCTGAAGTTTATGTGGCATCCTTATGTGAGGTTATTGGCTGGTTGCCAAAAATTAAAATCAGATTACTGCCCGAGTCATGTAAACCCGGAGCCTTTTCATTATCTGATGTAAACGCACTCAAGACTCACAAGAGAGAACTTCCAGAATGTACAGGTGTGTGAAGTTTAACATCCATAAAATTAGGAGTCCACTCACTTTAACATCTGAGATGTAAACATTATAATAGGAACATATATATATATATATATATATAAATATGTATAATTTTATATAAGACAGGTTTTTTTGTAATAAATAAATATATATTACAAAGACATCTAATTCACGTTTCTTAATGGCAGAAAACTAGTACGAGCAAACTGTACGACACCTGCGAACAGAAAGATAAACACAGGCCGAAAACAACATCATAACTTTAGTTTTCATTATTGATGTTTCAAATATTATAAGATACAAAAATAAGAATGACTGTATTGCACAGTCTGTACTAAATATTTTCTTTCTGTGCTTTAAGGAATATGGTACGTGTAAGATATGTGTAAATATCTTTACCACTGACTACTGACTAGGGTAACAACCAGTCAACAACAACTTTAGTCAACATTCTGTTTCACGAAATGTAATGAAAAGATTTATACTACACAGCCAGGTGTAAGCAAACTCTTGTGGACCAATGACTTGCACATTCAGTTATTTACATCTACAGGGTTTAGCAGAGATGTTGATGGTGTCTTGTACTTTACACCAGCACAGGCAGCTTCACTTTCAGTAGCAAAAAGGTACCAATTCCAGAAGCAAAAGTTCTATTAGACCCCAAGTTTTTGTTCTAATTTAGTTCTAGTTCCAAATTTTCTTTTAGAAGTTTAAGTTCCTGGACCAAAGGTTGTAGATCTATTGCCAAGGCATTATTCCCAGTATGAACCTGTTCCTCCACTAGCAATATTTCCACTGAAAAAAGTTGGAATTCTAATACCCAAAGGTTAATGCTCAGTACCAAAAGTTCCTGTTCCACCACCAAGGTTCTAGTTTTATGGCCATCAAATGGCCTAGTCCTAGTGGCAAAAACACCAGCAGCAAGATGAACAGTTACATTTACACCAGCAAATATTGCATTTCTAAAGAAGCAATTTCCATGAATTCTTGAACCATAACCGTAATTATCTGGATGGTTTAGTAGTGAGTTTATTCCCTGTACCAAAAGCCTAACTTCCATGCAAAATGTCCAGACTGACAAAAAATATCTAATGGCTAAAAAAAAATCTGCCCCACTTAATTTCACTACTAAAGGTCGCAGATCAAGTACAAACTGTTCCAGTACCAGTGCCAAAGGTTGCATTCACTGCTAAAGGTAAAGGTTCATGTAATTTATCAAATGCTTCAGGCATAATAACAAACAGTCCAGTCCCTGTACCAAAGTGCTGTACAAGTACTTAAGCCAAAGGCTTTCAGGTGCACAAAAAAGTTCTAGTTCTGCAAAGGATTTATGTTCCCCTTTTAGTATCAAAGAATTTATTTACTACTAAAAAGATACCAGTTCCAGAACCAAACACAATACCATGCGTTTCAGTGTTCGCAACAAACGACTACCTAATTCTAAAGTTTTAATTCAACAAAGTTTCTAGATCTAGTACCAAAATGTTTGTTCTTCATAGCAATGGTCCCAGTTTCAGCAACAAAAGCTTCAGTACCAAAATACCAATACCAGTTAAACCTACCCATTCCACGACTAATCTTTCCATTCAGTACCAAATGATTCTCTCATAGTGACAAACACAACTAACGGTTTCTACAAAAAGAGAGTTGAGTCACTACTAGAGGTTCTACTGATGATACATGTTTCAAACTCTACTGAAAAAACTTCAAAGTCTGGCTATTGAGTCAAATATACATTTTATGCCTCATATAAATTTTAGTATTAAGAAATTTAATTGGCTGAATACAATTCTGCACTAATTAGGTCTCTCATTCTCTGCCATGACCTCTTGTGCTTGTCTCAGTGATAAACAAAGGGAATCACCAAACTTTTCTGATTAATAGCCACGTTTTAATTCTTTAGCAGGTGTCGTGGCACTACCAAAACCTACATACTTCAATAATGATCTTGTTTCTAATCAGCTGTGAACAGGACTTACCAAAATGCAGCTGAATTACACATGGTCTCAGAGCTGTACACAGATTTTCCTCTCTCAAAAATCGGACTCTGTATGCGAGGAAAAGCATGAAAAATTATAAGGAAGGATAAATGGATGGATGAACGCCATTTTCTAGAGACAAAAATACCTATTGTGCTAGGGATGAATACATTTCTTTTTTATGACAGAAAGTAAGTGGGTGGTGAATGGATGGTGAATGGATGGATGGAAGGGTGAATGTTTTATTTAACAGATGAGTGGGAGAGTGTAAGTATGGTCTATTGAAAAGGTGCATGAGTAAATGGATGGATGGCTAAGTGGCGAATGGATGGAGTAAGTATTAGGTTCAGTGGGTAAACAGATGCATAGATGAGTGGAATGATAAGTGGAGGAATGGGTAGCTAGTTGGGTGAAAACATCAACATAGATGAGTGGGTGGCTGAATAGATGTACTATTGCAGAGCTTTCCGGGCGACTGGATTATGTATGGATGTATGTATGGATTATTACTACTGGATGAATGGGTATTTGGAAGATGGATGGATGGATGGATGGATGTAAATATATTAGGTGATAGATAAGCAGGTGGTAACTTTGGTAAATGGATGTTTGGATTGTTGGATTAATAAATGGGTAGAGCTGAATGAGTGGATAGATGGACTGATGAATGAATGGATGAATGCATATATAGGTAAGTGAATTTGTAACAGGAAATGACTGAATGTATGGGCTGATGAATAAATAAGTGAAGATATGGATTAATGGATGGATTTTAAATGAAGTGATGACCAGTAAATAGGTGTTGATGAACATGGTGGATGAGTAGATGGATAGATGGCAGGGTTGATGGTAAACACATTGGATGGATCCATGAGTGGTATGGATCCATGGACAGTAGATGACTGGATAAACTGGGTGGATGGAAGAGTGGGTTAATGATTAGGTAGAAAGTTAATTAAAAAAATAACAACTGTATCTATGAATTAATGGCTGGATTTGTGAATAGACCAATGATTGGATTAATGCATTTGTTAAAAGATGAATAACAAAAATGTCAAACATTTGACTGCTGGGTGCGTGGGCTCATAAAAGAGTGAGCTGGTGGTACACGTGGCTTTCTACAATAATGAATTAAGTGGGTAGATGATAAATAAATCAGGTTGGATCTATATGGATGGATCTGTGGTACCATGAATGGTTGTATGAGTAGACTGGATTATAGGTGGGTGGATGGGTGGTCATGTGGATAACTAAATGTATAGATGAACAAATGGTGGAAAAGATGGATGGAAAATAGAGAGCAAGACAAAAAGAGAGCGGCAGTTAAGAAGAGAGATGACCTCAATACTTTTCTATAATTGTGTCCTAAATCAGGCTGTGACCAAGAGATGAATTACAGCATGAACCTCTGACATCACACTGCATCAGATTGTCCTATACGCATCACAAACTCTCGAGCTGACCCTATGTGTGTGTGAGTGTGTGTGTAGGGGGGGCAATGAGAAGTCTTTGTTCCTACCAAGAAAACGGACAAAATACAAAGAGGCCATTATACAGCATACACAGTGCATGGATTCTCTGAAAGTATTTTGCACACACACAAACACACACAAACACGTCTCACTGAGGACTTTCCATTGACACAATGATTACTGTAGCTAATTAATACTGCACCTACCCCTAACCCTTACTGCAGTAGCCTAAAGCAAACTTTCGACTTTGTTGTTTTTTCATTAGAAAATTTCATTAGAAAGGAGGGCCCCGAAAAATGTCCCTACTAGTTAAAAATATCGGATCTTTCCATCCTTTGTGAGGACAATTGGTGTCAGTTCTTCAGCACCAAGAAAACCAGGAAATTTCAGTTCCCAATGCATTTTGATCGAAGAACTGTGTCATCATTCATTCTATACACACTTAAACTTGTACGAGTTGATCCAGCACTCGTTTCAGCCGAAACTCAATTCATGATGCTTGATTCATGATTCACAATTCAGTACACAGTGATTTAAATGTACCATCTACAGCACTGTATTCTTAATAAATATGTCTCCATGAATCCTAAAAAGGCTTGCATTGACTGTCGACTGAAAGGGAAATCATGTCCTGAATACTTTCTTCTATTTTCTGGGGACTGGACCGAATACAATACAATTTACATTTTTGTTATTATTCATTTACATTATTATTATTATTATGCTTTGTACTCATCGGTTTTGGTTCTCAACTGGCCTTCTGGATCAAGTTAATGAAGAGAACTGAGGTACCATTGTATAAATACGACCTACACAGACAATATTATCAAACAAAAGAACTAAGGATTTTTTTACTTAAAACCAGAGGTCGTAACAATAATAAACCTGGATGTGAACAGGCAATCAGTGCAGCTTTCTCAACAGCAAATCATCCCTGAGCAGAGGCAGGAGTTAAAGAGGCTCGCAAATATACATTATTATTATCATCATCATCATCATTATTATTATTATTATTATTATTATTATAACAAAAAATGCTCCCTCATTCACAGTTATTCATCCATCTATCCAGATACCCAACCATTTAATTATTCATCAGTCTTCCCCACCATTCAGTTATCCATCAATTTCTCTAATTATATATCCAGATATGCATATACCCAACCATTTAATTACTGATCCATCCATCCAGTTACTCAAATCATGTATTTTTACATATATTTATCAACCTACCTACCCAGCTAATGATCTGCCCAAACATTCATCTATTTATCCGTCCATACATTCATCCAGGTACCCATCTACCAAATCATTCATATATTCATCCAACCACCTATCCATTCCTTTACCCAATCATTCAATTATTTATCCATCTATATTTTCATCAAGATTCCCATCATCAAATCAATCAATTGTTCATCCTTCCAGCCATCATCTCTCTAATCATTCAAATATTCATCCATTCAGTTATTTACTCTGCTACCCAACCATTATCCATCCATCCATCCATCCATCCATCCAGCTAGCTATCCATCTGACCTAACTATTCATCCATTCAGCTATCCAATCATTCACTTATTCTATAAGTTTATTATTATTATTATCTATTCATCCATTAATTCAGCTACACATTTACTGAACCATTCAAGGCTCATCCATTCATCAAGTTATCCCTCTGCCCAATCATCCAACTATTTATCCATTACCTGTATCTATGTACAGACAAATGTTTGTCAAATGTTTGATTGATTATATAACTGTTCTAGAGTTAACAGTTTTTTCTGTAAAAAATATTTTTAAACTTTGTTAAAGTTTGTTCCCTTGTCCAAATGATTCAGTGATTTTGCAGCATTTGGTATCAGACTTGTCCCTGATTCATAAAATAAATACATCATATTGAAGTTTGTTATTAAGTTTGATTTTTTTATGTGCTTTGCTTTTCTGTTTAAAGTGCTGCATAGCTCCTTCTCCAAACTTTTTGCTGGATGGGAAATACACAAACTAAAATTAAAGTGTGTGTGATTTGTCAACTGAAAGGCTGCAGTGTGAGACTGTGGTAACAAATCTGTCTCAGTCTGCTTGTCCCCTCCCGAAACTTTCCACTCTCGAATAAAGAAGAGCAGACTGAGAAGTCACATAGCAACAAGGACTGCGTTGTGATTGGATCAGAGCCTCTCAGCAAAACCGGAGAACTACTTCCTGTTTTGGGGTGAAAAAAAGAGAGAACAAATCCCTCCCTATGTTCAGTAATTCAACACACACACACACATTCAGAGTCTGAGAGCAGCTGATTTCAGTCAACGACAAAGAAACCTGACTACATCCAGTGTGTGTGCGTTGAACAGTTTGGCCAGAAATCAAGTTTACCCAAACCCCCCACTCAACTCCGAGCCAGCCAGCCAGGGCATGTTCTGCTTACTGTTTCACTGGAGCTACAGG
>JAVSBV010021160.1:0-12078 GCA_033117975.1 Parotocinclus spilosoma | reverse complement strand
CAGGCTTCAATCCGATTGAACATCACTGGAGAGATCTGAAAATAGCTGTGCACAGACGTCTCACATCCAACCTGATGGAGCTTCAGAGCTACTGCAAAAAGAATGGGCAAAACTGCCCAAACTTGTAGGTGAGGTAGTACATTGCTGTTGTTCATCTCGGTCGACTCTGCATATTGCTGTGAAGTTACACTCATCTCTGATTGGCTGAGACATAGTGAATTTTGGCTGGTCCGACATCCTGAAGGCTCTGGGTAGGTGCAGGTCCGATAACGGGTGCATTTCTGAGACCTGATCGATTCTGGTCGGCTTATATCTTTCCTTGATCTTTGTGTATATATACATATATATAGTGGTTTGTACACACTATGTAATCTCTGATATTGATGAAAAATCAAGTGTGTTTATTGTGTTGTGTATTATAGTGCACCATCGGGCATGATTGAGAGCACTCCGCACTTGTTTGGGAATTCGTGGCGTGTGTCGTCAGCTTGTGTACAGCGACCCAGCTTTCCTCACCTTGAGCCATGTGATATTCATCAGCAAGCAGGTAAATCAACTTGTGTACATACAATCCCTGGCAAAAATGATGTAATCAATAAAAATGTTAATCACAGAGACATGCCACAAAATTCAAATTTTCAACCTTTTGGCATTAAGAAAACAATAAAAAAAAAGAAATAAAATTGTTGTAGTCTGTCACAATTGTGCCTTTGGATCGGGTAGGTGAAAAAAAAAATGTAGTCACTAAATTCTAAGGAAAATATTATCTAATCGCTGTGTAATTTGCAGTTCTGAAACAAACACCTGCTTCAGATTAAATCCGCTAATTAGTCTTCGGTTAAAAATAAAAGTGCGCTCACACCTTGAAGAACTGTTGCACAAAGTGGATTGACATGAATCATGGCTCCAACATGAGAGTCTGTGGAAACGAAGGAGAGAATTATAAAAGTTATGCGAGAAAGTAAATCATCACAGAATGTTGCAAAAGATGTTGAATGCTCCCAGTCAGGTGTTTCTCAAATCTGGACCAAGTACAAACAAAATGGGACGGTTTGTAAAAGGGAATCATACAGGTAAACATCAGTATAGAACATTTGCACAACAAAACAAATAAGAAACAAGTGGGTGGAAACGGGAGTCAATGTCTGTGATAGGACTGTAATAAATCAACCAGGTCCTCATATCCAACTCCAGCACAGATGCGTTTAAAATGTCAATTGAAATGAAAATAGACATTATTAATAAACACATTTTAATTACACTTGCACAATGGCACTTATGTGTGTGTAACCTTTTTTCCGAAGAACCAAACGGCTCGTTTTCTTTGATGGGAACGGCATATTAAGAGAAAACATTACAAAAAAAAGGCTACTGATAATTAAGACAATGCAGGTCTTTTTCGTTGAGGTAAATATTCTGTTCTATAGGTTACTATATTAGTGTTGCTCTATGAACACTGTTGTGTTTATATGTTCCCGGTTCTTTTCACTTAGTGCGGCTGTCTGGCAAGTGGGCATTGTGTTCCCTCTCCTAATGTTTTGCTAATTAAGCACTGGAGTTCAATGCTTAATTGAACTGTAATTTGTCCAGACTACCCAATTATGTCTTTATGCGTCCTTGTGGTCGACTACAAAATCCCGTGGTGGCTAATGGATGTTCTAGTCGACTAGTCTATGCGACCCCTATTACATACTGTATGTAACCATCTATACTTGTGACTTTGATGTTGAATTTCAGCTTCCTATGCCACAGAGAAGTGTGAGGTATTGATGCAGGAGATATTTGCAGCGTGCCATGAGCACGTAAGTCCCGTGGCTTTTCATTTGCAGTGCCGTGCAGATGTGTGCAGATGTGGGACACCATGTCTTTGTTCTGCCCTCGCGCACTACGCGCGTACCTGCCGGAAGCACAGCATCGCCGTTGAGTTCCGCTCACATGTGCCTGAGTGCGGTGAGTGTCTCTGAATCTCACTCGCATACTCGAACGTGTATCTACACGAATGTGTTTATCCCCTTTCTCTTTTTCGTTTTTGAATGAATCATCTGACAGATTTGTCCCATGCTTGTGCTTTCCAGCTGTGACATGCCCACCAACGATGGAATACGGCGTGTGTGTGTCATCGTGTGAACGGCACTGCCTTTTCCTGTCATTGCCGCAAACGTGTGGGAAGGAATGTGAAGAGGGTTGCGTGTGCCCTCAAGGAACATATTACAGTATGCACACGCATACCTGCGTGAAAAGGTAGTGACGAACGCAGCATACTTTTTAAGCAGTCCGGGAAATGTTGCATAACTGCCTAACTTTTTCTGTTGTCAAACTCATTTTGTTTATCCTAGTGGCATCACCTTGTCAGGTAAATGGTCCTCTCACACCTGGAAATGGATGAAAATAAGACTTGTAGGCCCGGCGAAATTCATCCATTGCTCCAAGATCCGGGTTCAGACGCTCACAGGCTCATTTCAGGAACTTTTGTGGTTGACAGGGATTAGTTTTAGCATTCTGACTGGTCTACCGCTATATAGGGCCATTCTCGATGATGGCAAAGTGTGAGTCATGGAATTGGACTGTGCTGTGGCACATTCCTTACCCCCAGCAGTAACCCTAATTTTTGATTTGGACCAGACACCAGACAGATAGGGGCTGAAAAAAAGGTTAGGTTTTTCACAATTTAGTTTTGAAAAAGGCTGATAGAAATGCAAGGCTCTAGAATCCAGATTGTATAACCCCCAAATAAGAAAAAGTTGCAACGGTGTGGAAAATGCAAATATATACACTGCTCACTTCACTTTTAAATATCTCCTGGTTGGATGAACGTTTTGTCTGATCAACTTCATTTCATTTGTTCATAAACAAATTCCAAAAATGTTGGGACGGGGCAATTTAGAGCTAGTAATTGTTAGGAGTCCTACCTCGCTCTCCTGTGCGAGTCGCCGTCCTCATCGAGTTCAGCTACAGAGCAATCGGTGAGGCCGTTTATATCTCGTGTTTGATTGGCAACGTAATTACGAACACCTGGAGGTCCTGTTATTTAAGTGCGGGTCTTAACGGCTGGGTTCGGCTACCGGACAATAGGCAACGGCTAGGTGAGAAGGCAACCACTGTTCGTACAATTTTGATCAAATGGAAATACACAAGACGTCTTTCAGTCTTCCTCGGTCTGGGGCTCCATGCAAGATCTCACCTCATGGGGTAAGGATGATTCTGAGAAGGTCAGGAATCGGCCCTAAACTACGCAGGAGGATCTGATCAATAACCCGAAGGGGGCTGGGACCACAGTCTCCAAGATGACCGTTAGGAACCGCACTACACGGATTAAAGTCCCCCTGCCAATGTACCAGCAAATGTCCAGACCCATTTAAAATTCACCAGTGACAATTTGGGTGATTCAGAGGAGGCATGGAAGAAGGTCATGTGGTCAGATATGCCATGTTTAGCGGAAGAAGAAGGATAAGATCCCTGTTCCAGCCGTGAAGCATAGGGGTGGAGACGTTCGAAGATCTGGAGATGATCTTTGTACCCATAAGAAAAAATTACAAAAATTGCTAAAATTTTGGTTTTCTTAAACCAAACCGAAAAGATGTCCAACCTTATTTACGTGTGTGTGTGTGTGTGTGTGTGTGTGTGCGTGCGTGCGTGCGTTTCTGTTTTTCTGTAGGAACGAATGCCCATGTATGTTTCTTGGGGCTGATTACTCTCCTGGGGATGTAATTATGACATTTTCAGATGTACAGTAAGTCTCAAGCATTTAATTTATACTGTATTTAAGCTGTATTTAACTCAATTTGTATTTAAATTTAATTTGTATGACTGTTGAAGTTAATATGCTCAGATTCCATTTTTTCCTCATAATCTTTGTAGAATTTGTCAAGATGGAAAAATGATCTCACAAAGCATTAATACTGGTGAGTGCTATTATAGCTTCTGTTGAATATTAACTTAATGCGCGTGTGTGTGTGTGTGTGTGTGTGCGAGCGAGCGAGAGAGAGAGAGAGAGAGCAAGAAACAAACAAACAATGACCAGTCAGTGTGTTTGTGTATTCTCTGTCCTTAGACAAGCTGTGCCCTCATGGGCAAGTTTATGACGACTGTATAATGAGGGAAGATGAGCTGCTGACCAGAATGGGCTTGGCCTGTGTTCAAACGTGCGAGTCATTTCTACTCAACCTCACTTGCACCAGCCAGGAGCCCTGTGTGCCTGGCTGTATCTGCCCCCCAGGGTGAGTACACGGCTCTTCCTTTTCCCACAACATTTATTATCTTTCAAAAGTGTGTAGTGCTAGGGATGTACAGTGGGTACGGAAAACATTTAGACCCCTTTAAATGTACTTTATTGAACTTTCTCCCATCTCCCTACTGCATCTCTGGAGCTCAGTCACAGTGATCTTTGGGTTCTTCTTCACCTCTCTCACCAAGGCTCTTCTCCCACGATTGATCAGTTTGGCTGGACGGCCAGGAATAAGAAGAGTTCTGGTCGTCCCAAATTTCTTCCATTTAAGGATTATGGAGGCCATTGTGCTTTAAGTAACCTTGAATGCTGCAGAAAGTTTTTTGTAACCTTGGCCAGATCTGTGCTTTGCCACAGATTCTGTCTCTGAGCTCCTTGGGCAGTTCCTTCTACCTCATGATTCTGGTTTCCATTGGCACGCGCTGTGAGGTCTTATATAGACAGGTGTGTTCCTTTCCTAATCAAGTCCAATCAGTTCAATTAAACACAGCTGCACTTCAGTGAAGGAGCAGAACCATCTCAAGAAGGATAAGAAGAAATGGACAGCTTGGGAGTTACATACGGGTGTCACAGCAAAGGGTCTGGGTATAGGGTGTATAATTTGGTTGGTTTACTCACTGTTATTTACGGGAAGCCAAAAGTTGTAACTGATGCCCCTTCCCAGAGATTTGTACTGCTCACAAAAATTAGGGGATGTTCTAGAGTGTCTCGTATGAAACGTGGATTCTCCAGTTTACCTCGTTCACGCCAGATCCTTCAATTGCCCCTAGGGGATGAATAAAGTTTTCTGAATCTGAATCACAGTCATCTCTTGCTGTTGTGGCAAATGGGCGACCCTGACCAAGTCTCCGTCATACTGTTACAGGCTTGAATGCGTTTCCATAGTCCGCTAATCACGTTTGGGCTGTTGTTGTCTATGTTTGACCAGATTTAGGACGTTCTATGACTCTCCAAGCTTCACATTCGGACAAATCATGTTGCAGAGGCATTGCAAGAGCTGGGAAATCGCAGAATGTGCACTTTAAAGAATCAGGGAACGTTCAGATACATCAGCACATTCAGCCTTTTCTTTCACTCACAAATATTAGGGGATATTTCTGTTAAGGCTTTTAAGACTTGTTCTCATGTCTGCTGTTTTTATCCTCCAGGCTTTTGAAGCATGGTGATGAGTGCTTTGAGCCTGTTGCCTGCCCTTGTTTATGGAAGGGAAAAGAGTATTACCCAGGAGAGATGGTGTCCTCACCTTGCCACCAGTGGTGAGTGTTAACAAAGCAGATTAGAGCTCACACAGAAAGACAAAAGAGAAAACGAAACTTGAATGAAGGAAGAGCATTGATTTAGTTGATTGTCACAGGTACGACTGTATGCAAATTCAAGATTAAGATCGATTTTACTTCACTCACAGTTTTTTTTTTTTTTGTTTGTTTTTTGTTCCATGCTCTTGCATAATGGAACTGCATTCCCCACTGTAAAGGTAAAGTTGATCTTAATTACTTACCTTATAGCGTTTGGAATATATTAAAATAAAACCATGTGATCCCATTGGTGCACAGAACTCAGTCAAAAAATTTAATAAGAATAAAATCTCTATAAATATCTGCTTAAGGAAGAAATAAGAAAACATGAGTCTATAAGTTAAACTGCATGTTTTGTGCCAGCGTGTGTCAACAGGGCTCATTCCAGTGTGAGTTTCAACCATGTGCATCGATGTGCACTGTGTATGGCGATCGACACTACCGTACATTTGATGGGCTGCTCTTTGATTATATTGGAGATTGTAAAGTCTACCTGCTAAAGGTGAGAAACTTCAAACAGTCTTCATTTTGTAGTTTTGCCCTTTATATCACCTTGCTTTTATATAACCACTGTCTGTCTTTATCTGTGTGTGACTGTGTCAGAGCTCTGCTGATGTAATGATAAGCGTGACAGCTGAAAATGTGGACTGCTTTGAAAGTGGTGTGATCTGCAGGAAATCTCTTCTCATTTCCGTTGAACAATCCGTCATAGTCTTTGACGATGAAAGCGGCAAACCTGTAAGTCATCTTAATGTGGATTAGTATTTTACATGGACTGTGTGAGATCTCACCGATCTGTTTGTCTTTTGCCTGGTAAATGGACAGAATCATTTTATGTGACTCACTGGGTCTTCGTTGTGCTTTTGATCCCATATGGCAAAAGGATTTTGGAGAAACCAAGGTTTAAATTACTGGACTAAAACCAAATATAGCACACCACCAATAAAAAACCATACCTACTGTAAAGCATGGTGGTGGTATTATTGTTTTTTTGGGGGGGATGGATTCAAAGAGAGTCCAAAGCAGCTGACGAATTTGAATGGCCAGTCTATGTGAGGTGGCCAAAGCTAGCATTTAAGCAGATTGGTGACTGTAATTAACTCAAAAGGCCCCTCTATATAGTATTAAATCACATCGCCAACTGTTATTCTAGTTTTTAATTTACAATTGTGCTCATAAGTTTATATACCCTGGCAGAATTTGTAATTTTTTTTTTTGCCGTTTATGAGAGAATATGAATGATAATACAAAAACCTGTTCTTTTATTTATGGTTAGCAGTTTGGTGAAGCCATTTGTTAGCAAACAATTGCGTTAGCCTTTTTAAAATCATAATGACAACAGAAACTACACAAATCACACTGATCAAAAGTAACTGTGGTTATACAGATATTCTTTAATCATAAATATCATCCACTACAAGACAAATTATTCATAAATAGCCCACATAGCCAAATGGTTTTTCAGTGTTAAAATCAGCAAATAAAGACTAAAAGTGTGTTCAAACCTGCAGATAATGTAATTTGTTCCTTCTATAGGTTACATGCATTGAAATACTTTTTCGATTTGCAGAATCCAACTAGTGTGATTGACAGCCAGAATGTTTATATCTGGAGTGCAGGCTACTTTACCATCATCCACTTAATACAGTTTGATCTCACGGTGCTTTGGGACAAAAAAACCACCATCCACATACAAGCTGGACCTCGTTGGCAGGTTTTTACACATCCTACACATGCATCCACTTTGGTAATCTGTAAGTTACATATACACAGTGGGGAAAATAAGTATTTGATACACTGTAATTTTTTTATCATAAGTACGCTGTTTGGTCATTTCTCAACTTTCCCAGTCTTTTGTTGCCCCTGTCCCCACTTTTTGGGGATGTTTTGTAGGCTTCAAATTCAAAATGAGTACAAAAAACAATCAAATCTATTCAAACATTAAATATTTTGTCTTTGTAGTGTATTCAATTGAATATAGATATAGATAAGTATTCATCGTACTCTGTTTTATTTATGTTTTACACATGGAACATGAAGTTCGGGTTGTACACAGGAGGTGTTAAACCTGGTCAGTGACCTGAAGAGAGCTGGGACCCCAGTCTCAAAGCCAGTAAATGTCCAGCAGATGTCCAGGCCTGTTTAAAGTTCACCGATGACCCTGAGAAGGCATGGGAGAAGGTCATTTGCTGTGCCTTCAAAACTCCTCAAATAAACAGATCCATTAATTTCAGTACACCTCTTAGTAAAATTGGAATTAAAGTGTCAATATTTGTGTGGCCACCATTGTTTTCCAGCACTGCCTTATCTCTAGAGTTCACTAGAGCTTCAGAGGTTACCAATGGAATCCTCGTCTACTCCTCCATGTTGACATCACAAAGCTGGTGGATGTTAGAGACCTTATGCTCCTCCACCTTCTGTTTGAGAAGCCCCACAGATGCTCGGTAGGGTTTAGGTCTGAAGACATGCTTGGCCAGCCTTGCACCTTCACCCTAAGATTCTTTAGCAAGGCAGTGGTCATGTTGGAGGTGTGTTTTGGGTCGTTATCCTGTTGGAATACTGCCCTGTGGACCAGTTTTCAAAGGCAGGGGATCGTGCTGTATTATATTCATGGTTCCCTCAGTGATCTTTAGGTTCCCACAGGGTGCAGCACTTATACAGCCCCACACCATGACATTCCCACCACCGTGCTTGAATGTAAGCAAGACATACTTGTCTTTGTACTCCTCACCTGGTTGCTGCCACACACACTTAAAACCACCTGAACCAAATAACTTTATCTTGGTCTCATCAAACCAGTAATCCATGTTCTTATTCTGCTTAGTTTGCATACGTTCTTGCCAGTTTGATAAAGCCAGTTTGATAAAGACAGGCTGACCCCCCCCACCTCTTTAACCTTTACAGTGTCCCACTTCTATTTTCAAAAGCTAACCTCTGGCTATTGTGCTGAGCACATGCACTTAACTTCCTTACTTTCAATACAACATGGTGCAGTCTCATGTTTAATGTGATCCTACTGAGTGAAAACACCTGTCTAATTTCACCTTCAAATTAACTGTTAGAGATTCACACATACTTTTGCCACTCACAGATATGAAATGTTGGATTATGGATTATATCCTTAGTGAATAAATGACCGAGTATAATATTGTAAATTATATTTGGCTTATGTGCAGAAAAACAGAAAATACTAAAGAGTCCAAAAACGTTTCTTATGTTTATTTTGCAGGGTAAACTCTCTGGCCTGTGTGGGAATTTTGATCTAAAGACAGTAAATGAAATGAAATCGCCAGATAACATTGAATCATCAACATCACAGGACTTTGGCAACAGCTGGATTGTAACAGAGGCAAGAATTACAAGCACAAACACACACACAAGCGTGTGAAATATAGAAAAAGTTTATTTCTTAAGATAATACACAATTTAAAATACCTATTTTTATGAGTATTAGAACATAGAACATGGTGGTTCCATTAGATTTAATGCCAGCATAGCGTATTTGTTGGTGTAATTGTTAAGTAATCTTAAAGCAATGTGTCATTAATGAGACTCAACTTCCCAAAATCCACTTGCTTTTTTTTGGTTATTTAAGAACCTTTGTCCAAGATACCATTATACCTCCCAAACCTGGTATGAAAGTAAAGGTCCCAAAGTGTGCCAAGAAAATATCCCACACACCATTACACCACCTGTAGTCTAAACTGTTGATATAAGACAGGCTTTATTCATGCTTTCATGTTGTTTATGCCAAATTTGAACCAAATACTACAGCAGAATTCGAGACTTAACAGACCAGGCAACATTTTTCCAATTTTTTGTTGGTTAGCTCATGTGAATTAAAGTCTCCGTTAATTATTCTTAGCTGACAGGAATGGAATTTGACATGGTCTTCTGCTGCTGTAGCCCATCTGTTTTAAGGTTTATATGTTATATATGCTTCTTCTCACCTTGGTTGTTGCAAGTGGCATTTTGCCGTTTGACCATTGCCCAGTGGTGTGCAGTTAGTCCACCTAAACCTTCACAGAAGAGGTAATAAACATAAACCAATTCACAAAGCTACTCTGAAGGATTTGGGTGTTGTATAATCCATAACTGACTGATAGTACTGACCAATCAAAACTGTTCATTATAATGGCTCCTGTCTACATGCTCTGTGCCCCTTCTTTCTGATGATATTTAGAAGGGTTTGGTTGTTTGAGTCCTGTAAACAAACAAAAAAATGAAAATCTGACTACTCAGTTTTATGGCTTTCGCTACAGGATGCTGTGTAACCCCGTCTCAGCAAGCTGCAGAAGGTGCTACATATTTATTATTCATAAATAAATGTCACTGCCTTTGTGCATGCTAATTTGGCTAGATGGACTCAAATGGCCATGTCAGCAAAGTAAAAGACCCTAAATATTAAAAGACCCTTTACAGTAAAGAGTAGAGGACGGACTTTTGAAATTACATTAAAATTTATGGCAATTAGAATTAGCAGACGCCCTTATCCAGAGTGGCTTACAACTCATACAGTCTTACAATTCAAAGAATTGTGGGTTAAGGACCTTGCTTAAGGGCCCAACTGCGGCAGCTTGGCGGAGGCTGGATTTGAACCCTGGACCATCAGGTCCATAGTCCAGTACCTCAATCGCTAAGCTACAGCAGTCCCTGACTTCCTGTCAGCTTGAACCAGTGTGGCTCTTCTCATATGACCTTTGGCATTTTCTCCCAGAACTGCTGCACACTGGATATTTTCCTTTTTTTGTAAACATTCCGTGTAAACCCTACTGATGCCTGTGTGTGACAATCTCAGGAGATCGACACTTTCTGAAATACTACCAACAACCATGTACCATGTTCAGTGTTGATGTACCATGTACCATGTACCATGTTCAATTAAGTACACAAAGTGTGTGTTCTAATATTAAATCTGACATGCATGTGTGTGTGTGTGTATGTTTAGTGTGTGAATAGTGCTGATATAAGGAATCCATGCATTGTGAATCCTTTAAGTGAACCTTTTGCCAAAAGGAGATGTGGGATTCTGCTTGGTGAAGTCTTCCAAGCCTGTCATCAAGCGGTATGTAGAATTCTCACAGTATGCATTTGCAAAAAAATATATATATATATTTAGAGGAGAAAAACAGACATTGATTATCTTTTATAGTGGGGACTTTCATTAACGTAATATTGCTGTCGCTAATTAATACCACACCCACACGTCATTCTTTTTTTACAACTTTGAACACAGTATTTTAAAGCAAAACGTTTGAGTCTTTTGGTTTTTTAGTTCAAAGAGAAGTTTTTGTTATACGAAACAGCAAAATGTCCTTATCTGGTGTAAATGGCAGATTTTTCTATCTTTGTGGGAACATGTGGTCCACAGAATGATATTTAAACTACACACACACACACACACACACACACAGAGAGTGAATTCAAGAATGCTTAAACCTCTTAAACTTTCAAATACACAATATTAATGATAATATGTTGTTATGAATACCAAATAAAAAAGTGTCACACAAGAGAGCACATGAAATGGATTGCTGGACAGTTAGTGCTTGTGTAAATTTGTATGATTATCTTTAGGTGGATGTGACATGGTTTTATATGAACTGCCTGGCAGACACGTGCAGCTGTAGCCATGGGGGCGACTGTGAATGCTTTTGCACGAGTTTGGCAGCATACAGTCAACGTTGCTGCCAGCAGGGGATCACCATAGACTGGCGGTCACCTTCCCTCTGCCGTAAGTTACAACTCGAGATATATATATATATATATAATTTTCTCAGATGGTAAAGCTGCCCATTCTTTACCATGTTTGAGATCTCCTCAAAGTGGTTTAATGATATTGAGGTCAGGAGACTGAGATGGCCACTCCAGAATCTTCACTTTTTTCTTATGTAGCCAATGACAGGTCGACTTGGCCGTGTGTTTTGGACCATTGTCATGTTGGAACATCAAAGTGCGTCCAATTCTCCTGGCAGTTGTGGCTGAAATTTTTGTTGGTCAGCAGAATCCCTCATTGTCCACTTCTTAGAGTTTAAACACTGCTAATTAGAATTCTTAATTGTATCATTTTATATAATTTTTCAGTCTTATAAATTTCAACTATCTTCTCACGCAGATCCGTTGATAATTTGTTTGCTTTCCCCATGGCTCGTAATCCAATCTGTCAGGAGCCCATAAACTCACTGACTTTTTACACACACACACACACACACACACAGGCACACATACACACACTAATTACAAGCAAATGGACCACAGATGAGGACGGTTACTTTTAGTAGACATTTAAACCTGCATGTGTCAATGTGTGTATGTTATAATGCCAAAACTTTCAGGGTATGTAAACTTTTGATCAGGGTGATTTGTGTAGTTTCTGAGTTTCTTTTGTCATTCTCATTTGTTTGCTAATAAATGGCTTTACCAACCCCCTAACCATGAATAAAAGAACAGTATTATCATTTATATTCTCTTCGCTGGAATGGAATTAACCGTACAGTCGCAACCGACCCTCGGTCACTTGATGGACCATCGATCTCCACACATTTCTGTCCTTCATCG
>JAVSBV010021139.1:0-12079 GCA_033117975.1 Parotocinclus spilosoma | reverse complement strand
ACACAGAGACACACACACACACAGAGACACACACACACACACAGAGACACACACACACACAGAGACACACACACACAGACACTTTATCTGTTTATATAAGAACTTTACAGAGCTATAAATAGGAGTTAAGTGTGCATAATCAGGTTAAAAGAATGCACTAATGAAGCGTGGTCGAAGTGCACTTACTGTAGTGTACTCAAAGTAGTAGAGACAGTTATCAGTCAGAATAAACCACCTCCTCTTCCACGTCTTCACTCGCCCCCCTGACACAAACAGGGATTAGATCTGTGTTCGGTTTGGATCCAAACTCATTCACTGTCTTTTATTTAGAGCATTAGTAGTGCACTATTAAAAGGGAGCCTGCAGAGCGATTTGGGACAGAGCCGGAGCACCTACCTCCTGCAGAGCAGAAACCACAGGCCAAGCAGAAGAGACCCGAGAGAGAGAGAGAGAGAGAGAGAGAGAGAGAGAGAGAGAGAGACAGGGGAGAGAGAGAGAGAGAGAGAGAGACAGGGGAGAGAGCGAGACAGGATTAGTAAGAGATCACAAACCACCATGCAGAGACACACACACACACACACACAGGCCAGCATGTATGAAAGGTAACAGTTCTGCAGAGCAGTAATAACATAATCATGCAGAGAATTATGGAGATACAGTACAGAGTTTATAACAGACACACACACACACACACACACACACACACACACACAATGCAAAGTAGATAGATTTGAGAGGAAGGGCGACTAATTTGCGATACAGAGAAACCTGAAATGGAATGGAACGGAGTGGCAATTCTAATCATAACGCACTGTACATGTATTGTGTTTGAGGCAGTCGAAAATCCCGGACGATTTTGAAATTCCCCCCGGACATTTTTTTAGGTCTTAAAAGTAGGACGTGTCCGGGAAAAAGAGTACTTCTGGTCACCCTACTGTTCGTGGATATTTGATAATTCGTTAAATTTATAAAAAAATCATAATTACGGATTTTTTAAACATCTGTAATTAGGAATGAGCAGAGAAGCATCAAAAAGTGTATAAAGTGTTTTTTCCATATGTTTTCTGATTTGTTTTTATAAAATGCAGTGCTTTGGGTGGAGGTGAAAGAGTGTTGTTTGTTAGCTAATATTGTTGACTGGTCTGGATATGAGGCGAATGGGTAGGTTCATACAAAATGAAGCATATTACATAGACAGAAAGTGATATTTTTCTATTGGAGCATCAGGGTAGACAATGAAAGCACAGCAGAGGAGGATAATGTGTTTTTTGTACAGTCTTTATTAACAGACAAACAAAATGGCCCAAAAACCAGCCCTGATAAAGGCTATTTACCAGTTAGTGC
Source organism: Parotocinclus spilosoma (assembly GCA_033117975.1). Lineage (NCBI taxonomy): Eukaryota > Metazoa > Chordata > Actinopteri > Siluriformes > Loricariidae > Parotocinclus > Parotocinclus spilosoma. Next base: position 10,735 of record JAVSBV010021139.1, on the reverse strand, counting down.
ATGAGGAAGGCCTCTAAAGTGCAGATCAGCCCACGAAGGCCACTCTCACAATCAACATGTCGCAACATGGTCAGGACAGCCAAAAACACTACACCGCTCTCCTCTCTAGAGTCTACCATCTTAAACCAGCTGTAGTTCAGTGACCACCCCAGCACAGTGCAAAAAACACATTACATAAAACTTGCACAAGATTAGTACACGCTGCTCATGCTGAAAGTTTACAAGGGCATACTCCCCAAGCCCCAAGGTTGCCAGAGAGTTTATGGGGCCTGAAAAGCCTGACAATCAGTCATCATGGGCCCTCACTTCTCAAGTCCATCAGTGTATAAAAAGCAGCCCTGCATACCATACCTGTGCAGAAAAGGCCTAGCAAGACCATTTGAAATCCTCACAAAAATTGTCTTACCTAGTTTCTTCTTCACCAGAACTGGGATGAGAACAGAATTTCACCTGAGGGGATGTCCACAGACCTTCAGAAAATGGTCAAATCAAATCCACTTAGTTCCTGCTGCTACACTGCCACAATTAGTGCACAAGTTTCACACTATCTGCTTTCAAACAGGCTTACATTTGTGCAATGAAATATCTGTGGCACATGCCACTAGGTGCATTGCACAGCAATGTTAAAATGGTATCCACTTGCCACAAATGAAAAGAAGCTCATGACCAGAACTTATAGGAGCACTCAACAATGACAATAAATCCACTTTAATAATCAGCTTTACTCAGCAGAGCATTCACTTCAATCCAGCTCAGCAAAGAGAAAGCAGTGTTAGTTATGGAGTGCAGATGAGTTTCATCAGCAAAATGCACACTCTGACTGAAACAACAAAGCACATAAGCTTATCCCTCCAGATTTTCCACTACAGGCTTTGCTGAGAAGAGAGGCTCACTTATTTTTTGCTAGTTTGCTTGTCTCATACTCTTGTCTAAGATGACTAGGCTCCATAATTCTTCATCCAGCTCATTTCAGCCTGGACAAGGGACCCGTCAACCTCAGGTCATGAACACTTGTTTTAATTGTAACAGACACCATTTGAACTGAATTATTTTAATGAGACTTGACTTAGAAGTGAGACAGACTTGAGATTATTCAATTAAATATTTGCATAGAGTCAAGTTAGGGATATCTAAGAATTTTGTTTGTTGAAACATGTGATTTCTGGTTCAGTGCTCCCACAGAAAAAAAGAAACATGTTTCAGACCCCAAATGTAGCTGAACCACTATTTCTACATTTGTGATGGACAGTTACTTTCAGTTTTGGGCCACAAAGAGGCACACCCTACCCTTCAAATTGGCAGTAAGAGTTATGGCAGTCCCTGCATCTAGTGTAACAATTGAATATGTTTCAGCCATTGTCGAATGATTATGCAACTCATCAATCACACATGAGCAACAAAGTGCTTTTGTATGTAATAATTTGCAAATGCAATGTATTGTAACTGGCCATCCGTTGTATAAAAGTGGTATATGCTTTACTGACAGGCCTGAAATGCAAGAAAGGATGTTTATTAACAAATGAAATGAAGTTGACCAGACAAACATGACATTTCTCACGTTCATACTGGTTGCAATGAAATAAAAGTCGAAGTAAAGGTAAACTAAGCTGTGCTTTTATATGCATTTTCCATACTGTCACAACTTTTTCTGATCTGGGCTTGTATTTATAAATAATATATTTTTAGGAAAAAGCAGTGGGTACGAAAAGTATTCAGACCCCTTTACATTTTTCACTCTTTGTTTCATTGCAGCCGTTTACTAAAATAGATTAAAAAAAACTTAGCATCCCATCTTGACAGAAAAAAACAGACATGTAGAACTCTTGTAAATTTATAAAAAAAAAAAACAACCCTAAAATATCACATGATCATAAGTATTCAGAACCTTTGCTGTAACACTCATATTTAACTCACAAACTGTCCATTTTATTCTTATCCTTCTAGAGATGGTTCTACTCATTAATTAAAGTCCAATTGTGTTTAATTGAACTGATTTGACCTGATTAGGAAAGGCACACACCTGTCTATATAAGACCTCACAGCTCACAGTGCAAATGAGAAGCATAACGTTGAAGGAACTGCCCAGGTCGCTCAGAGACAGAATTTTGGCAAGGCGCAGATCTGGTCAAGGTTACAAAAAAATTCTGCAGCACTTAAGAGCACAGTGGTCTCCATAATCCTTAAATGGAAAAAGTTTGGGACTACCAGAACTCTTCCTAGAGCTGGCCGTCCAGCCAAACTGAGCTATCATGGGAGAAGAGTCTTGGTGAGAGAGGTAAAGAAGAATCCAAAGATCACTGTGACTGAGCTCCAGAGATGCAGCAGGGAGTTGAGAGAAAGTTCCACAAAGTCAACTTATCACTGCAGCTCTCCACCAGTCGGGGTTTTATGGCAGAGTGGCCCGATAGAAGCCTCTCCTCAGTGCAAGACATATGAAATCTCATATAGAGTTTGCCAAAAATCACATGAAAGACTCCCAGACTATGAGAATTAAGATTATTTGGTCTGTTGAGATGAATATTGAACTTGTTGGCGTTAATTCTAAGCGGTATGTATGGAGAAAACCAGGCACTACTTATCACCTGCCCTATACAATCCCAACAGTGAAACATGGTGGAGGCAGCATCATGCTATGGGGGTGTTTCTCAACTGCAGGGGAAGGACGACTGGTTGCAGTTAAAGGAAAGATGAATGTGGCCATGTACAGACATATCCAGGAAGAAAACCTTTTACAGAGTGCTCAGGACCTCAGACTGGGCCAAAGGTTCACCTTCCAACAAGACAATGACCCTAAGCACCAGAGGTGGGGGACTCAAGTCACATGATTTTAAGGACTTGAGACTTGCTTGATGATGTTTTACTTTATTTATTTATTTTTTTTTATGATTGGGTGATTTTGTTTTGCAATGCTCGTAAACCTGGCAACCCATTAGAGTTGATGATTTCCTTTATCATGGACGCGGCTGCTCCTAAAATAGTGAAATTGGAATTTAAGGAGTATGCAGTCGATGAGAAGAACAAAACGCGAAACGACCAACAAAAAGCGACACGACCAACACAACTTCAAACTTAATTCGCCACTTCAAAACCCACAGAGACAGGTAAGTGACTGTGTCTGTTAGGCTAAAGAGAATGGCTAACAGAGCATTAGCAAAAAAGCTAACGTTAGTTGAAATGCTAGATTTGGCTTTTGAATCTATTGTGTATTCACTGAGACAAAACAGACAATATTAATACAATTCGAGTTAGGGAGTTAGGGAATAATAATTTGAATGACTTGACTTAAGACTTGTTTGACTTATAGCAGGGACTTTACTTGCTTGAATTTTTCCACAGTGACTTGGGACTTGAAGCTTAAGACTTGAGAGTTGCTTATGACTTGCACACGTGTGACTTACTCCCACCTCTGCTAAGTACACATCTAAAATAACAAAGTAGTGGCTTCGGAACAACTCTGTGACCATTCTTGACTGGCTCAGCCAGAGCCCTGACCTAAACCCAATTGAGTATCTCTGGAGAGACCTGAAAATGGCTACCAATGTTCACCATCCAACCTGACAGAACTGGAGAGGATCTGCAAGGAAGAATGGTAGAGAATCCCCAAATCAAGGTGTAAAAAAGTTGTTGCATCATTCCCAACAAGACTCATGGCTGTACTAGCTCAAAAGGATGCTTCTACTAAATACTGAGCAAAGGGTCTGAATACTTATGACGATGTGATATTTCAGTGATGTTTTCTTTTTTAATAAATTTGAAAAAAATTCTACATGTTTTTTTCCTGTCAAGATGGGACGCTGGGTGTACATTAATGATAAATAAAATTAACTTTTTTTTATTTTATCAAATGGCTACAATTGAACAAAGAGTGATACATTTAAAGGGGTCTGAATACTTTCTGTACCCACTGTATATTGTATATAGCATGAGCCTAGCCAAGCATCTCTAGTATTACTGATACCGTCACCCACATCTGCATACTGCACTTGTTTGGTAAGTAGCACCTTTGCCTCACGGCATGAAGGTCCTGGGACTAAACCCAGGTGGAAAAATCTTGAATGGCCATTTATGTTAAAGAGCCATGCAGAAAACATGCATTTTAATTAATGGTGTATAATTGCCTCTACTCAAATATCTGAACTCAGCTGCCATTACCAGCCTGCTGTTAAATATTTCTTACATATTTACTTTCTTAAATATTTCTTTAATGGCATTAAAATTGCTGCTTTGTGTTACCATATTATATGCTGCCTGACACTGAGCATACATGCCAATTGCTGTCTGTGGAAGTGCTAATGATGTAAATGGCTCCACAACCATGTCATGAGTGCAAAAATCAGTCCCTATTACTGAAACAACTGGGTTAAGCTATCATAGAAGCCTAACTGTTCCTAATATCTGGATGGGAAGAAAACCTTAGTGGACACCGGTAACTAGCAAACTCTAAACAGGTGAAGGCCAGGATATAACCAAGGACCCTGAAGCTGTGAGATGACCATGCTAACCGCTGTGACATGGTGCCACAATTCATCTCACCATAATATATGCTTCCACTGTCTGAGGGCCCATCCTAGATGCCTACAACGCCAGAAAATTCTTTCTGGAAATTCCACTTCACATGGTTATCATGAGGCTTCTGTTTTGCACAGTAAAGCTTTAGGTGGCATTTGTGAATTTGCGAGTCAAAACAGTTCATGTTAACTCAATATAAATTAAACTAATTTAAGAAACACTGCATTTATTTTTTATTTTGCATTTTATTCATACTTTATAGACTTTATAAGCTGCTAATTGCTCTGGGTAAGAGTGTCTGCCAAATCCTGTAATTGTAAAACAACCACTAAACCAATAACTCTCCACTACATGATGCCACAGATAAGACGGCAAATTGCATCTAACCAGGTCAGAAATAGAAGGTAAGACAAGCAAGACTTGCCGTTTGAACCTGTTCATCAGAGGGCCACAGAGTTTGAAATTTGGACCCAGGTCTTCAGGAAGTGATCCTTTCAGCAGCTGGCTCTTACCTTAGCCATAGGAGCTGCAAACAGCATGTTGTGACATTTCTAATTGTCACTTCTATTAGTGTTGCCAAGCTATCCAGCAGTATCAATATAAATTATGTAGTAAAAGTTCACTTAAACAAATATATAAATAAAAAACACTAGAATATAAGTCATCATTTTAATTGTTTTCAAAGAGATTTATTGAAATAAATATTTCAAATTTTATAAATCCATCCATGTAGGTTTCAAACACGCAACCAGGGCCTGTAGCTTAGTGTTCTGTATAGGGATCTGATATTGAGTGTGAGATTATATATATGGCATAAAATATTCTCTGACCCTAACTCTGTGATTTATATATTACGGCAGCTTTCATGTTTAAAACGTTCATTCTTCCATGAGATTAATTAAATCACTCACGCCCTAAAAGTACAGTGCATCTGTCTACACATTCTAAATTCAGTAGCGAATCGGCTGACGTCTGTTCTTTCAGTGCAGCATGCAAATAAATTGTTCACAAAGATATAATTGTTTTATCATTACATGGTATTGAATAACTATCATTATCTTCATTGACATTATTAATATTAACACAGATATTCACATATTTATTTTACGAAAAATTAAACATATTTCCATCTACAGTTTTTCTGCATTTTAAAGCATGCCAAAAAAATGACAGTTTGTGCATAGTGCTGGATATATAGACTCTAATATGTACAGTACATGAGAGGAGGAGAAAAAGCAATCCAGTGTAAATACACTACAAAAATAATTTAAAACCCAGCATATATACTCCTTGGCCAATTAAAAAATGTAAAATTATTTTAATAGTCCTAAAAACAAATCATGGCAACTCACTTACATAGTCGTTTGTACATAAAGATAAAATCATAAAAAGATTTAAATTTTTTGATTTACAAAACAACCACGCCAATGTATTTTTTTCTTTAATATTCTTTGTTAGTTGGCAATTTGCTGCATCTGCCCATCACAAGCCGGATGAGAACCAGAAGTGACTGATATCTAGAAGAAGACATGCTGTCTTGTGTGTCCTGAGGCAGTTTAAAACGGCTCCAATAAAGCAAAATATCATGCAGAGGTTGCTGTCAGAAACTACAAAACTCTTCGTCATTAGGCCTGCTGTAGCTATTTTGAAATTTGCAAATACATATTTCACTGCCAGCTATTAAGAGCTCTTCAAGCAAAGATGACATTTACAGTTCTGAAAGACAAAATAAAAAACTTTAAAAAACTGTCAGCAGAATTTAAGATATCAGATAGCAAGATTACTTCAAGGAGAACAGTAACCAGAAGGCTGTAATGCAGGTTTTGTTTCAAGAAGATGTGTAAAAAAACATTGCTGAGTAAAAAAACAACAAGGACAGAATGTATTTTCTGGCAGAACATGGAAAGTCTGATTCAGAGTGATTCATCAGAGCTAGGTCTACAGATGAATCACAATTTGAGTTGCATGGTGCTGCAGGTGTCTTTAAAGCTCTAAATAGAAATAATATGGTGAATGCATCTATATTATTAAACAAGGAGGCATCATTGTGTGGGGAGCAGTTTCTTTAAGCTGCTGAAGCTGTACAACTGCTTTACTGTGAAAAATCAATTAATGCTTTGGGGTACAAGACAATATTGCAGAAGTGCTTCCTATAATTGAAAAAAAAACTTTCCAAAGAGGAAAGATCACATTATTTTAAATGGTAAAATACTCCTGCTCACACTGCTACAAGAAGTGGCTTTCTGAACAAATTCTTCAGATTCATTTTTGACCTGTCCATGAGTTATACGCAAGAATGAAACATTTAAGGTAATTAAAGGGAACAGCTATCACCTACTAAAATATTTTATTTATTTGTTTAATTGTTGTCAATTCCCTTATCAACTGTTTGTTGGTGTTACATTTTTTGCTAATATTTTTCAATTTGGCTGATTTTTTTTTTACCAAGGAGTATATATACCTAACAGCTGTTAAAGAAACGTTTGGGAAACACATTTTTTTATATCTGGCAAGGAAGAGGGATCGGTAAAGTGCACAGCAATAAACAAAACGTAATGATTATGGATACACATTAGATAAGGTCACAAGGTAACACTAGGAAACAACATGGTTGCCAAAACATATATGGAGGTTAAGACAATATTATATTCATAACCATTTCCATTTTGAATATATAATGAGAATTGTGAATATTATGTTCCAGGGTGATGTAGCATTGGTATATTTGCTGTAGCAATGCTACTTATATGTCCATTTATTTAAATATTCTTTAAGATAGTACCCGGATAAAGCCAATGAAACAAAGATTTTACCAACAAAGCAAGCCTTTTAAATTAATTTGGCTAGTCCAGTGTCGTATTTGTAATGCGATGTCTATAAAGTACATTCAGAATCATACACAAAATCCTACAAGCTTCAAACCAAAATAATGATCTGAAAAACCAGTGTAACTGAAGCTTTGGTTGATATGTAAAGTGCAACATTCCAAAACATCTTGTTTAGTACAGTACATAAATACCAGCATTCATAACACTACCCAAGAAGTTACTATGACTTATTTACGAGTAGTTTTGCTTATTTTCAGTTTAATATAGGTAACAGTAGACTGTTGCCATTCTTCCATTCTTGTACCAATGTTGGCGCATGTATGTCCTTTGCATGCATGACTTGTATTTGGCCTTGAAGGCCTTGAATGTAAAGACAAAAGTATAAAATTATGCACTGCTATGGAAATGTCTCATGAATACCGGGCATGCCTTATGCATCTGACATTTTCTCTTTGCTGCAATACACATGGTACTGATAAATGCATGATGAACAGAGTCACCACAGGTGGAGAGAACAGACAAAGATAATTAACGATGACTGTAATAACAAAAAATATTTGATAGACATATATGTGCAATTCTGCAATCCCCAGGCAATCATTAGAAACGGAGCTATAGCAAAGATATATGTTGCTGGATTATAGAAAATAACCAACAAACTTAGTTTATGTTTCTTAGTTAATAAAAAAACTATAATTTTAAAATAAAAGCTGTTTTTGGTGTCTATATAAAACTATTAATGGCGTAAAATAGGAAGTATAACACAATCCCATTCACCCCTCTCTATTAGATAGAGCTAGTGTATATGCATGCTTGTCATTTTCACACACCAGAACAGTTTCTAGAGTAATATGTGAGGCTACCTGAAGAAAGTCATGCAACAATTTAGCTTTATCTGGATGGAGCTGCTAGGCTTATTTCTATAGGATGTCTCTTGCTTCTGAGAAATCTATACATACTGCTCACAAATATAGGAAGCTATTACAAAATGAAATATCCCCTCATTTTTGTGAGCACTATATATATATTTATAAAATATTATGTAACATGTATAAATGTTGTTTTGATCGTACGCACAAACGTATATAATCTTACATCAAACGAGATATGCACTAATGAGAGGTTGTCGATTATAGACATACGTATTGCTGTGACTTTTCTAACTAAGCAACTAGGACATCCCTAATAAATAAATAAATAAAGTCCATAAAACCAAATTAATCAACACAAACACACACATTTGAACATCAGCTAGCATCATGCAGGGCTTAATTAATAGATTTTTTATGCTTTATCATTTTCATCCTCAGCTGTTTCACCAAGCAATGCAATGTATCTGTGCACAAAACGTGATATGTTCAGTAATGCCATGGCTTTGGACACAGCCTTATGCAAACCAGCTGATCCAGTGTGTGCTCTCAGGAACTGAGGATCAGCCTTTACCACAGATGTGAAGGATAAAGATGTAGGATGACAGGACAGAGTAGACAGATCACACTAGGTGTTTCTGTTAGGCCAGCTAACACTAAAAGTCTTTTCTTTTTTTCGGAAGCGCTGCGGACAAGATATAGATAAAGATTCAGTGCAAGACATAATGGCTACTTAGATTATTATATTAATTGTTATTTATATATTGTAATCCAATACTGGATAACAGCAGTAAAGGGACAATTGAAACAATGACACTGTCCTGTTTGTGGCAGCAAAAAGTGTGTATTGTGATCGACACCCCTCTTCACCCACATTGTTCCTTATTGTTGCTTGGTGTCAGGTTAGTAATCTCTTCCCTCATGCTTGAATTCAGCATAAGACTTCATCTTTTTGCAGTAAGGAAACATGGTTGTTAAGTCCTGTAGCTTGGTCAGGGACAGCAACAATCCTACTCCAGCTAGAGAAGAAGAGGTCAACCGTGCATGTGCCTCACATCATTACTTCATCCACATCCAGCCTGTCTTAGTGCAAAAGCAGGAATAACAGGAGCAGCCCAAAACAAGATGTGCAAGACTGAAAGAGAGTGAACGACTTTGAACGAGTGAGAGAGGCAGGAAGATGGGAAGTGTCATCCCATTGTTGTTTCCTCTCATCACACATTGTTTCCTCGTCCTCCCTCTTTCCCTCCCTCCCTAGCTCCCAGGGTCAGAGCTATGTCTTTGTGGTGTCCATGAGCCCAGAGGAACGTGTGGCTCCTGGAGTGAGAAACGCCGCTGGCTGCTGGAATCTGTAGATGCAGTGGGGGTCTCCAGGATGGACAGAGACTGCAGCGGGATGGCTTCTGGCCTTAGTAAGGGAGCCTCTGCTGCATGATGCTCATTCATGGACAGAAGAGCCTCGCATGGCTTGGCAGGGAGTTCCTCAAAATCCTGATGGCACGGACTCTGGATGTATCACACACAGAGCAGACACGTATCAGACACTTTTACATTTAGATATATCTTAATAAATCATTTTACATAAAGAAAAAACATTCTTGACAACTAGGGCAACGATAATGATGATGACGTGCAGTTATAGCTCAGCCCTAACCTAGCCTTATTCTAGTGATTTTGAGCATCATCGCCTCTTTATTGTGACACTTGTGTGACTCAAAATGATGCGTATGAAAATACGGCTCCATCTTGTGTTATATACTGATTTAGTAAGCACATTTGAAATGCAGGATAATCATGTACAAGGGATAGATGGCAACTCCATTGGCTATAGTGAATTCATGTGACATGTATGTAGTTCTGCAGTCCAAAATAAAACAGAAAACTTTCTTATTGACTTGTTAATGTAATTTTAGTGGGGCACACTAGCATTTGGTCTAATCACACCACTGCTTGTGGCTGTAAACTCTTCTAAAGTCTTTTTTTTGTGTACTGCAACTAGAAAGCTAAATAAGTGAAATACTGTACCTGAATGTGCAGTGAAACAAGTACTTGTAAAGTACCTTTGAAACTGAGGTCACAGTCATTGATTCCAGATGTGCAACAGGCTGCACGAGTCTCTCTCCAGGAATTGGACTTGGGCTGAGGTACAGTGATGCTTGAGGGGGTGAGGAGACTGTGCTGTATGCTGGAGGCACCAGTGACATCTGTCTCTGGAGTAACTGCATAATCGCACCAATATCTGTGGACATACAGGTCTCCAATCTGGAGAAATACACAATCAGCACACAAACACATCCAAACAAGGTTTGTGTACAGGCATAAAACAGTTACTGACCACCAAATATGCATTATGCCATAATAAAACCACCAATGGTACTGTGAAATAGTGTGCCTTGAATTCAGTATTGAATGCTTTACATTCTATTGTTCCGGTTTGTGTTATTAGTAATCACTGCTATTATCACAATAAACTGCTGCTACTTTAACATATTAATACATCACACATTATCACACTATACTTTATAATTA
>JAVSBV010021129.1:0-12080 GCA_033117975.1 Parotocinclus spilosoma | reverse complement strand
TCTTTTGATTGCAGGGATATGTGTATATTGTGAGAATGGCTGCTTTAGGGTGTGTGCATGTGTGTGTGTGAGTGAGTGAGAAAGAGAGAGAGAGAGAGAGAGAGAGAGAGAGAGAGAGAGAGAGAGAGAGAGACTCTCCCACTCGCCTGGCCACGTTTAACTGTGCAGATGAGTTCAAAAAAAGATCAGCGCTGTTGCTTTAGGCCATTCAAAGATTTCAAACAGCTCTGGCAATATAAATCTTTAGCGTTTGAGCCAAACCACATACACATAGTGCTGAAAAATTATTTGATGAACAGAATGAAAGGGAAAAAAAAATCATCTCTGAAATAGAAACTCAGACTCAGTTTAATGCACACAATGCAATTTTAATGGACGATCACGTACATACAATAGAAGCACGCATTCAGCATAGTATAACATATGGCTGTTATTAATACTGGATACTCTTGTAACTTTAATAAGGGAATAATAATTTCTAGCCTACAGTCTACCTATATTTGCAACAAACTGTGTTCCTATACAAAAAAATACAAAAAAAATACTGGCTTAAACTCACTTAATGCAAGAGTAAAGCCGTATCTGGAAGGGCGTTCAATGCCAGGGTGGCGTCTGCATGTCCTTTATGTCCTTTGTGTCTCTGTAGGTTTACTCCAGGTACTCGGATTTCCTCCCACATGTTAGGAGACTTACCGCGGCTTCCCGTTTGCTCCGCCGTCGTCCCAGGTCATCGTTACGGAACGATCGCTGAAAACGATTTATATTCCATTGTATGATTGACGAGGTGATTAGGTTCACCTGGGACGCTAATTATTTAAGCGTGAGTTTCAGCGTGCCACATTGCCACGTCGTCATGCTTTGTTCGTCGTCACGATCGGTCTGTCGTATCGCTGTCCGCCATTACGGCCAGTTGGTGACATCACGGGGCATTTATCGCCGACGGATGGGTAAGGGGGGAACCCCCGAGGTATTATTATATATTTAGGGAATTATCTTCAGGGTTTCCCGGAGCTTAGCCTCCGTTCACGTTTTCCCTGAGTTTCACTCTGCTCGGCTGCATTACCCTATTTGGGACGCAGCCCTAAGCGGCTATTTATTGCGCCTCAAGGTCCCGCTCGCCCCCCGGGCGCATCAGAGACGCACGTCATCGTCCGATTTGGGACGCTGCCTTAAGCAGCCTTCCTCCTGCACTTACTGTGCGCTTTTGAGCTCCCGCTCGCCCCCTTGAGCTTCGGAGGCACACTGTGTTGCCCTATTTGGGACGCGCCCCGAAACAGCTCCTTTTCTTTCTGTATATTGGAGAGCCTTTTGCTCTACCTTTTTAGTTCTTCCCGTTTTTGTCCCCCACGTTGCATTTTGGGTCCTCTATTTGTATCATAACACCACAGTCGAAAGACATGCATGTTAGGTTTACTGAGTATGCCAAATTTGCAATGAATTCGGTGTGTGTATATATATATATATATGACTGGTCTTGATAAACTTGTGTACAGAAATAGCATTGTGTGTGCCGGTAAAATGGGCACTGATGCTGGTAGCAACGTTAGATAAATAAAAATCTGGAAGGGAAATACTTAAGGTTGTGGGGTAATTTATTCTTTTAAAGTATCTACTCTATTTTTTATTCCCATCTGGTTTGACCATGTCTATATATTTTCACAATTCTGAGAACATTACACACAGAATTACCAACTCCCTATTTTTCTGATAATATCAGTCCAGTCTGGGTGAACATCTCAGTGATTTTGCAGACGGTTGTCAAATCGCATTGAAAATGAGTTTGACCGCTGCCATTTACTGTAGACCTTCTAGCAAGCAAACAAAAGTCATTCAGAGATATTCTGGAATCTGTAAATGGAGGCTTCAAAAATTCACTGGACTATTTAATTGGATCAGATGTTAGAAGAACTCCCATCACATGAAGAGCAACAATGTATGAACATGAAACCTGGCTCAATTAAGAGGCAATATTACAGTTACGACACATTATAGTATAAAATACTGTTACACCATTAAATCTACAACTGAAGTAACCACTTAAAAAGGTTTGTTGTTGGGGTCTTGACTGATTACATCTAAACAAATTTTATGCAAATCCAGCTATTACTACACCAGCGCCAGGTCTGACTGGTCTACCAACACCAATAAAAACAACAAGAGACCAGCATAAAAAGCATGATGATCTGTTCTTCTGTTTTGCAACAGGGTATGGACAAGCAGCTATACTGCTAAAATTATTTAATTTCAAATACAGTCGATTCTGGTTAATGGGACCACAGTAAAGGGCTGGGGAGAAACTCTGGAGTTTTCGGGTAGTGATGCCAGAGACGAAGAGTTTCTTCAAAGGATATTACATACTGTACGCGTTCTTTGGTCCGATTAAGCGGAGTTTTGGTCCGAATAAGTCGCTGGTCCCATTAACCGGTGGTCATATTAACCGGAATCGACTGTAATTGCAAAGTTTTTATCCACATCGAGCTCCTGCAATTATGCAAACTGACAAGTTGCTTAACTCATTGCTGTTCACCTTCTTCTTCAGTTGGGAGTAGGGATATGATATAGGGATGTTGAGACCAAAGTTGCTGAGCCTGAAACTGCTTCTGCTTGTCCTAGCACAGGGCTGAGGCAGGGACAATTCGTTTAGTTTAAATAACGGTTAAAGCTTCGTTTGACTTAATTAGATGCAGGCTATAAGAGACCCACAATTTGGTGTGAGGATATTACATGCGTTTTTCATATGGACTAAGCGAACAGATCATTTATTTCACTCACAAACTACACCCACCTTTCTTTATACAAATTGGGTGACATAACTAATGCCTTTTTATTTCTCTCTCCTTCCTTCATCACATTTCAACTGGATTTTTCTTTTAAATGCCACTTGAGAATTCACTCCCAACTCAAAGTGAACTGCTCCAAAGTACAATTTGCACTGTGCTGTTTTGTTTGAGTAAATTGAAGGCAACTTGGAGGTTCCTGATGTTTAATTAAAGAAAGACAAATAAATGGTTATATGTTTGAACATTCTATGAACAATGAAATAAATCTATGACATAAAACCTTCTAATAAATTTGAGGGCCCTAGGCAATCACAGGCCCTTTGAATCTTTCCCATCACTTGGAGAGTCGAACAAATTTAGCCCAAAAAATAAATTAGTCCAACAAGATTCAGATCTCTTCTTGTACAAACCCTGAAAAAAATGTACGACATTCCCTGTCAAAAAAGCTTCATGGCTCCCAAAGCCAAAACACACACACCCTTTTAATCCAGCATCACCCCATTACAGAACGGATATATCATTACGGAGAATATATCATTAAGAACAATAACAATTCTTCTAATAAAAAATATTTCATGTTGTTTTCTAACCCCCTGCCTTGCATATGTATATACTGTGTACCCTATTTTGTACTCTCTGTGTATCTGTCGCGCCTTGTTCGGTGCTTGTCAGCAACTGAATTGTAATGACACAGTATCCTCAAACATACCAGATCAAACATACTTTACTGGCAATTACTCACAAATAAAGAGGATTTTACAGCCAACAAGGAGGCCAAAAGCCAACTGGCATTCCATCTAGTGGACAGAGCTTATGTTTCTCTAGATGCACAAATACATTCATTGGCCATTTTTTGAAGTTCATGGCATAGATTCTAAAAAATGCTGGGAAAATTCCTAAGAGATTTAGGTCCATATCAAGAATTTGGCGTCAGCCAATCCATGATGTGAATCTCCTGTTCCATCACGTCCCAAAGGTGCTGTATTGGATTGAGATATGGTGACTGTAGATGCCATTTACATTTACATTGAACTCATTGTCAAGTTACAAAACAGTGCAAGTTGAGCTGACATGGCACATTATCCTGTTGGAAGCGGTCATCAGAAAATGGTACACTGTGCTCATTAAGAGATGGGCATAGCCAGCAACAATATTCAGGTAGTCTGTGTCCATATAACTGACACATCATTAAACCACCATCAGCAGCCTGAACCACTGATACAAGGAAGGATGGATTGAAGCTTTCCTGACCCCAACATCCCAATATCACAGCACAAATCAAGACTCACCAGACCAGTGTTTTTTTCCAATCTACTGTTGTCCAATTTTGGTGAGCCATTGTGAATTGTAATCATTTGCCTGTTCTTTGCTGATCGGCCTTGCAATGGTGTGGCCTTTTGATGCTGCAGTGCATCTGCTTCAAGGTTTGACATGCTGTGTGTTCATTAATTCCTCACTAGTAACGATTGGTTATTTGTGTTCATGTTTTCTTTCCATCGTCTCAAACCAGTCTGGCCATTTTCTCTCATTTTCTGGCATTTTCACCCAAAGAACTGCCACTCAAAGAATATTGTTCAGTCCTTTTGCTTCAAACCCTAGATATTACCTGTGTAAAAACCTCAGTACATCAACAGGTTATGAAATACTCATACCAGCCCATCCAGCACTAACAACCCTGCCAGGTTCAAAGTCACTTAAATCACCTTTCTTCCAGATTCTGATGCTCGGTTTCAACTTCAGGAGGTCTTCCCGACCATACCTACATGCAAAACATATTTTGCAGGATATTTTGCCGCCATTTGATCAGCTGATTAGATATTTGCGTTAAGAGCAGTACAACATGTGTACCTAATATTTTCATGATTATATATGGTAAGTATAGGTGTAAGGTGTATGGCGAGCTATACTGTAAAAGGCTAAACAATATATATTCTGAAATCTAACAATTACATTAGAATAATACATTGCTTGTTGTTGTAGCAAATGCAGCTACTAACGATTTAACATTTTATGGTATTGAAATGGCTATGCTGAACCCCTATTAAAAAAGGTATCCCATCTCTTAAAATATAAATGATACAGATTTTACTGGTCCTACAGAAATGTTTATATAAACATTTAATGACCGCCTCAATAACTGGCCTTGGACGTCCTTTATAGTGGCTGCGGTATAATCTGCTTTTCTGCAGTACAGTGCATTGAAATCGTTTGTGGTACTTGCACATATGCTACAGCTGCTGTAGATGACATAAAACTGTAATAACACCAAGCATCCGCTGGTCACAGCTGCCTTGATGTAGCATGCTGTTATGTGATAAATGAACCAAGAAAAAGGCTTACGAAACATTGAGTCAGTATTTCAGTGTTTTACAGGTAGCACTTAACAATATCAAACAACAGTCCTAATATTTACTCCTTCCCTTCTTTCTTGCATGCGTTTGTGCATGAACTATTTGACTGTATTTAACTTTCTCAAACAACAGCTCCCGTGAGGCTTTTTCTCATTTGCACAGTGTTTTCAAACCCATTTTTCCTCCATGTTAGCCTGAACCACTGCTTAACAGAGACAAAGAGCACTAGTGAGAAGCAGTCAGGGGAAAAAAACATAGGGGGATTGTGAAAGAGATCAAATTTTACGGTTCAGCTCTTCTCCCGCTCTCTCTTTCCACCGAAATAGCGAAACAATTTACACTCATCCCACACATTACCCTTTCTCAAGCTACAGTGGGCCATCGCTCATGACGCCTGAATAAGATGCTCCACGTGCTTGATAAAACCCAAATAGGGACCTGAGCCTCGGCAAAAGGAGGGGGATTAAAGAAGGGTAATATACAGAATTTGAGGTAGAAAGCGACGAAAAGTAGTCCCATGCTTGAACGCACGGCTGGCATATTTAACCTGTTGATCTGTATGAAATATGGTCACTGGCCTGCATGCCGCTTCAGTGTTCCCGAGGACGCTGTTAACATTTCTGCAGGTGAAAGAGGAGGAATCGTTAAAGGAAGTTACGCACCAGGGACGCTCATCTTGGCACAGCATGAAGCTATTTATTGCATGAAAGCCTCCATATCACCATCGATCTGCTGTGCCTGGAAACATCACGCAGCCTCACAGGTTTCCAGACCCTCTCTTTCTTAAAGATGCACAAGATAGCAAGTTTGATATGGTTGTGGCTCCGCTGACAGCTGATAGATGACTTACTCTGAAGATGTTTTGCAAAGGTTGCTTGCCAATTCAATAGCTTGATCATAATAGGATGGCAGTAGTCATCGGCTTATTATGAAAACCTACCTACCTATCTATTTTACCATGCAGGTGCATTTTGTAGACATGCAATTACTGACTGTAGCCCATATGTTGCTATGCACAATTTGCCAACTCAACTGTACCCTAGATGTTCTCACCCTGCAGTGAACAAATAGCTGTGTGAGCTGAATTTCTGTACTTCCTGCCTATGAATACTATATATTAATGCTAACTTGGGGCCCACTGTACCAGTTAATGGCCACTGCTGCAGGCCAGCTGAGGAAAAAGGTTGAGAACCAGTGCTCTACCATATCAATCATCAAATAGGGGCCACAATAGAACCCTTATAGTCTAGTTTTTGGTCAGGTGATGAAGCAATTTCAGCTCTGCATGGTACTGTGTAGCAGATTTAAAGGGCTTACTAAACACATCAGTGTCAATGCTGGGTATAAACAGTAAAATATAACTTTCACTGTCACATAAGCCAACTGGTCCACAAATCTGTAAATAAAGTAAATAAAAAATGTGGCGGCCTAGTGGTTAAGGTACTGGACTATGGACCATAAGGTTCAAATCTCACCTCTGCTACAGTTGGGTCCCTGAGCAAAGCCCTTAAGCCACAATTGCTTGGATTGTAAAACTGTATTAATTGTAAGTCGCTCTGGATATGGGCGTGTGCTAAATGAAATAAATGTAAATACATTTTGAATGAGATTTCTACATACTGATAATGTCAGTGTGCTTTTGAATCATCATCACCCTTCACAAACAGAGAGGGATATAAAACGCTGGGTCATAATCAATGGGGTGAGATAGAGAGTAGAGTCATTTAGGAAGGACCTACAATAGGTGCCTAAAGGATCTGAAGGGAATAAATACAGCTCTTTATTCTCCAGTCTAGCTTTGCAGAAGGCAGCACTGCCAATATGATATAATAATGTAATATAATATGAACCAGAAAACAGAAGTATAAGATCCTTAACCCTAAACCTATCCGAAAACCAAACTTCCAATTTCAAATTCCAAACCTTGATTCTTACCTTTATCTTAACTCAACAAAATAAGCAGAATTAATACACAACAGCAACATCAAATGCAAACGGCCAGGGAACAATGTTATCTTGACACACGTGTGTGCATGAACTTTTATTTTTGGATTCAGCACAACCAGTAAATTAGAAAAGTGTAGCAGCTGAAATAAACTTCATACCAGTACAGGAATGCGCTGTTTAACAACCACATTACGTTTTATGCAACATATTGTTGATAGAAATGGTTATTTTCAGATATTCCCAGAGAGACCCAGTTTTTAAGCTACTGTAATGTAAATATACATGTTTTTACAAGAAAAATACATGTAAAATACACTGAAACCATAAGTGCAACGCTAATATAGCATCCAAAGTGTAATCAAAAAATGTATTAATGGTTAGAAGAATACACAACATCGAGGTTCTTTAGTTACAAACATATATTAACGATCACAAGCACACTATAGAAACAAAATATCAACGCTCACGATGGAATATAAACAAGAATAAACATACCTTGCTGGCTGTACAAACGAGGGAATTATCCCACTCAAAGAAACACGCAGTAATTCCAGAAAAGGTAATGCGGTGCTTTTTAAACTTTTCAGAAGGTAATTCCAGCATGGCATTACTAGGAAGTCACTGCGGTCAAATGGCCAACGTTTAAACTTTTACGTTTCACGACCCTGCTCTTGCCTGTGTACCAAAAGTGTCCGTGTACAACACAACTTCGACTTATGCTTCAGTTTACTCAGTTACTCAAAATTCATATTTATGCCTATTTTGTGTGTGTGTGTGTGTGTGTATATATGTATATATATATATATATATATATACACATATACACACACACACACAAAATAGGTAATATATATACATATACTGTATATGTTGCTCACAAAAAATAGGGGATAGTTTAATTGGGGATATTTATTTTTTTTATATTTTTACATTTTCTGTTTTTATTCCTATATCATATATCGAAGTAAAATACACATGCTATGACATTTGTAGTTAAAAGACTTTTTATTTCCTTTAATACATTATATAATATAAGTGTATATAATGGTCTTATAGAGCAAAAGGGCTTTAAATGGACTTACCTGTAGTTACCTGTATTTGACCCAAGTTTATATCCTGATGTGGCTGCTTCTTTTGTGGAATCTGAATATTCTCGATGTGCCTGTGTGGGCTTTCTCTAATTACTTCTGTTTCCTATAACACATCCTCAATTTGATGTCTCTAGAGTTTCCCACTGGGAGTGAGTGCTATGCTTTGGACTGTCATCCCATCTCGGATGGGTCCGACTTTGTGTCCTGTGATGCTGATTAGGTTTTCCTACAACATACTTTGGCCAAGTCGGGTGTCAGACCCAACAGGCCGTGTTTGAAATCAGTGAGACTGGCATTCTAAGAAGAGGATCCCACCTTTATAAGTACTCATGGACCTTGCCTACTGAGCCACCACTAGTGTTTTTAAGCAACATTATTTATTAAATCCCAATGAGAATTTGGGAAAACCTATGGGTTCAAGCACCTGGCGGTTAAGGGCCTTGTTCAATTAGTAAACAGTGGCAGTTTGTCCAATACTTCACCTGCTGAACCACTGCATGTTTCCGGAGCTCTTACACCAGTGTCTGAATTTGTAGACAATAGCTTCAGCAGATTATAAAAAAGGATCATAAGTGTTAACAAGGTTAGCAGGCCACCTAGAGTTAACTTGCATGATCTCTGCAGGAGGTACCCGGGATATGTCAACCTCTGGGCAATTGTGATTGTAATGCATACTTTGTGTGTGAAAGTAGAGCTCTAGAACACATTATCTCGCTCTTGGCCATTTTGCCATGACATCATTAAGTGGCACATGGGCCAAATGAAAAGCACTAAATTGAAGGAATATTTTAATGCTATCATTTGTTTTGCTCTTATTTATTTATTATTTTTTCTTTTTTTTCTTTAAGGCACTAAGCTAATCCTCCAGCCTCTGCAACCTCATTAACCACCAAACATAGGAAGTCATGCATGGATTTGTATGTAAATGGTCATATCAGTACATTGTGATGTAGGATTATTGGAATTCAATATAATGGGATGAAAAGGCAGCTCGGAAAGACCACAGTAACCTTTTATATTCAGCCATTTATTGAACGCATTGGCATGCTTATATTTGCAAGTTTGAATGAATATGTCATCATACGTCATGGACTTGATTTGTCCAGGGTGCAAACATAGATAGATAGTATCTGGCCTAAACCTTACCTATTTATTTTCTGCTTTTTTGTTTTAGGAAAATGTGTCCCACCATGCCCAGGGCACACCAAAAGGCAGAAATTCTCTCCTTACTTTGGTGTGCATGGGACGACGTACCTCCAAGGACTTTTCCGCGGAAAACTGAAGGTTCTATACTCTGCCAATATATGTAGCTGTAGTTGGGGAAGAAAGGTAATTTAAGTGATTTTAAACGTGGGTTAGATGTTGGTGCTAGACAGGCTGTTGTGAGTATTTCAGAATCTGCTGATCTACTGGGATTTCCATTTTATTAATAGTTTGAACAATTTTCTTTTAAACATGTTAAAATGTTTAAATGTATTTAAGTTTCATGTCAAGACTATATTACTTATAAATGTTTCATCTTGAAGTATCCTATAATTTTTGTGAGCAGTATGGATATATAGATACTATTTGGAGTATTTTGTGGCTCTACCCCAGCGATCATGGTGCAGCTGCCCTTATTGTGGAACAAGACCATCATAGGACTGGCAAGGGTCAGTGTGGCAGCACCGGAGGGATGATTTTCCTGAGTGATCTTCTATGCCTTGGGTACTTGGGTATAACCAATTGTCCATACTGTAACATAATATTGTTAATGATTACTGGGGGACTGTGGTGGCCTAGTGGTTAAGGCACTGGACTCTGGACCTGAAGGCCGTGGGTTCAAATCCCACAGTTGGGTCCTTAAGCAAGGCCCTTAACCCACCACTGCTTGAATTGTAAGACTGTATGAGTTGTAAGTCGTTCTGGATAAGGGACTCAGCTAAATGCTGTAAATGTAAATGTACTTAAGAACCAGTTAGCACAGTCACCTTACAGCTTCGGGGTGCCTGATTTGGACTCTGAATTTGCATATCCTCCCCTTGTTGGTGTGGGTTTACTCTGGTTGCTCTGGTTTGTTCCCACATTCCATGATGGTTTCTAGAGGATTTCTAAAGTGTCCTTAGTGTGTATGTGACCTACAATGGATTTGTGCACTACGGGTTTGTTCCTAACTTGCCGGCTAGTTACTGGTTTCCCTTGACCCTAACCAGAAATAAGTGGATAAGAAAAAGAAATGAATGAATAATCTATTCTCAGTTATTTTGATATGGTAAAATCTGCCCTTTTCTGAAAGCTTGGACACCCCTGCTGTGAATCCTTCGTTATGCTTCCTGATGAACAGTACAACAAAGGAAAGGCACAGCTTTAGCGGTTTGCATTCTGTCTCCTTGTTTGTGCTTTGCATAACCTTTAGTCAATTAGGCATTGCTGCTGTTCTGAATTATTGCCCTAGTCACCTAATACAGACCAGCTACAGTTATTATGTATTAGCTTACAAGTGCGAGTGTTGAATTAAGACTGGGAGAGACAATAGAGGTTGGTGAGGAGGCTCGGTGATTAAGCATACTCTCCCCAGCATTTGCACATGAATATTGTTCCAATTTCTCACATTAATGGGACCAGAGGCCTGACACATGACTCTATGTTAAATGTTTACAAACAGAGCTTGTACGCAGACTCCTGTTCTCCTGCTCATGGAACAAACATTATAGGGTTCCAGTGGTGGCAGTGACCGATGCCTGATGCATCTTTTCCCTTACGGCTATTTTTTTACGGCCTTGGATAATGTGTAATAATGAACGGGGTGGTGTGCTTGAACCGTGATTTAAAACCTGCGCTTAAAAGTGCTTCCCTGTTTACGACATCATAACTTAGGATTTTCTCTGGCTTTTTACAGGTTAGTTCTTCCTCTGACAGCAGAATAAGGGCGCAATGTTTATCTGCTTTGTTCAGACTGCTTTCTGCTCCATTATAGCTTTGTGGGTTGCCGTGCAGGTTCAGGGCTTGTACCATTTCTGGAAGCCTATTAAGAGGCGACAGGAAGAAGACTTCCATGAGGCACTTCTACTCTGGAGCACAGGCAAGGGACATGAGATGGATCACCCATGCACCTGCCCTAGAGCAACCAGGTAATGGACAATCTAGGCAAGCTTGTTACGGTCATCCATGTTCTCATGTCTCCATCAGTGCCATGGATCGTCCACCGTTTCTTATCAAGACGATGAAAAATGCCTAAATGATAATTGCTTTCTATGAATGCATGACGATTATTAACTGGGTTAGTACCTTGCAAAATCTGACAGGTCTCCATCTCGCTGAGATTAAGCACTGCAAGTTTAATGGCGGTGTTGCTGAGATTGTCATAACTCATAACAGGGCCATTAAAAGGTTATTATAGGGAAGGCTGGAACTTTTATGGGTTTAACTTCAGCATGGTGGCAACGAGCAATCTATCCCTTTTTTTGCCTTTGCCTGCAGGGCCAGATCTCACAGATGTGTGAGTCATGTCAATTACTGGCCATTACAACAGAGTGAAAATAAGTCGCATATCAGAACAAAGGAGCAGAAAGTAGCTGAAATGCTGGTTGGAAGCGATGATGATGGAGTGGATAAGTGAGGGAAGAAAGGTTAGGAGTGACCCATCCCCCACCTTTAAAAAGTAAGCTTTATACAGTACCCTACAAAAGTCTTTGACCACCATTAGATCAGACGTATCACTGTTTTAGTCATGATGTAATGACCACATATAATTATTTCCCAATCTCTTTATTAGAAAACAATCCGAAAATACTGGAGATGTGAATGCTACGGCAAGTATTTAATGTGACCTCCCCTTACACTTGAGCAATATCAACATATAATAAGGATGCCAACTTGACCCTTCTACAGTCTGAAGTAACTTGACAAGGAATGGGCCTATGAGAAGGGTT
>JAVSBV010021118.1:0-12080 GCA_033117975.1 Parotocinclus spilosoma | reverse complement strand
CCCCAAACCATCTCGATTGGGTTCAGGTCCGGTGACTGTGGAGGCCAGGTCATCTGGCGCAGCACCCCATCACTCTCCTTCTTGGTCAAATAGCCCTTACACAGCCTGGAGGTGTGTTTGGGGTCATTGTCCTGTTGAAAAATAAATGATGGTCCAACTAAACGCAAACTGGATGGAATAGCATGCCGCTACAAGATGCTGTGGTAGCCATGCTGGTTCAGTATGCTTTCAATTTGGAATAAATCCCCAACAGTGTCATCAGCAAAGCATCTCCACACCATTACACCTCCTCCTTTATGCTTCACGGTGGGAACCAGGCATGTAGAGTCCATCTGTTCACCTTTTCTGCGTTGTACAAAGACACGGTGGTTGGAACCAAAGATATCAAATTTGGACTCATAAGACCAAAGCCCAGATTTCCACTGATCTAATGTCCATTCCTTGTCTTCTTTATCCCAAACAAGTCTCTTCTGCTTGTTGCCTGTCCTTAGCAGTGGTTTCCTAGTTCTTTTACCATGAAGGCCTGATGCACACAGTCTCCACTTAACAGTTGTTCTAGAGACATGGTCTCTAATCTGAGCTGCTGTTAACCTGCCATTTCTGAGGCTGGTGACTCGGATGAACTTATCCCCTGCAGCAGAGGTGACTCTTGGTCTTCCTTTCCTGGGGTGGTCCTCATGTGAGCCAGTTTCTTTGTAACACTTGATGGTTTTTGCGACTGCACTTGGGGACACTTTCAAAGTTTTACCAATTTTTCGGACTGACTGACCTTCAATTCTTAAAGTAATAATGGCCACTTGTTTTTCTTTACTTAGCTGCTTTTTTCTTGACATAATACCAATTCTAACAGTCTATTTAGTAGTACTATCTGCTGTGTATCCACCTGGCTTCTGCACAACACAACTGATGGTCCCAACCCCATTTATAAGGCAAGAAATACCACTTATTAAACCTGACAGGGCACACCTGTGAAGTGAAAACCATTTCAGGTGACTACATCTTGAAGCTCGTCAAGAGAATGCCAAGAGTGTGCGAAGCAGTAATCAAAGCAAAAGGTGGCTACTTTGAAGACCCTAGAATATAAGACATATTTTTAGTTGTTTCACACTTTTTTGTTAAGTATATACTTCCACATGTGTTAATTCATAGTATATATATATTTTCTTAATGCCAAAGGTTTTGTGATATGTCTCCGTGGTTAACATTTTTTCTACAAAATTATACAATTAAAGGATCTTCATTCAAGAGTGGTGATTGCATACTTTTTGCCAGGGGTTGTACAAGATCAAACCTGAGGACCCAATAAATACAATAGTGTAACAAATATGTATGTCAGCAATTATTTCATCTGATACAGAGTTACTTTAACCTAGCCATTGGGAGTGTACATATTAGTGCATTCTTAGTGCCGGTCCCAAGCCCAGGTAAATGGGAAGAGCTGTGTCAGTAAGGGCATCCGGCATAACTTTGGTGTAAGATTTTCATACCGGCCACCACTGGTACTGTTGACCAGCTGGTTGCCAATGGAAACTATAATACTGTTGGACCAACGATAAGAAGAAGAGGTGGAAGAAATGCTAAGAGCCGCCTCTTAGCATTTCTTCCACCTCTTCTTCTTATCGTTGGTCCAACAGTATTATAGTTTCCATGCATAATGGAAAAATTATAGAGAGAGGTGGAAGGGTAGGAAGGTGGAGTTGAGAGTTGGAACTTTAAACATGGGCACTATGACTGGTAAAGAGAAAGAGTTAGCTGACATAATGGAGAGAAGAAGAGTAGATATACTATGTGTACAGGAAACCGCGTGGAAGGGAAAAAGGCTAGGTTCTTGGTGGTGGTTTCAAACTGTTCTACTATTGTGTAGGTGGGAGGAGCAATGGGGTAGAGATAATCCTAAAGGTAGTCAATTGTGTATTTGAGTTGAAGAGAGTGTCTGATAGAGTGATAAATGTGAAGCTGGAAAGTAATGGAGTAGTGGTGAATGCCATCAGTGCCTGTGCTCCTCAAGCTGGTTGTGAAATGGAGGAGAAAGCAGATTTCTGGATTGAGTTTGATGAGGTGGAGACTGTAAGGGTCGGGCAGTGCGATAAAGAGAATGAAGAGTGGAAAGGCAGTAGGACTCGATGATATACCAGTGGATGCATGGAAATGCTTAGGAGAGATGGCAGGGGAATTCTTAACAACATTGTTCAACAACATCTTGGCAGGTGAGAGGATGCATTGGGTCAAGTGTCCAAAGTGATGGTGAGTGTTGGATAGGGTACAGGCAGGGTGGAGTGGATGGCAATGGAGTGGATGGCATAGAGAGGTATTAGTGCTTTGTGATAGAAGAGCGTCTGCCAGAGTGAACGGAAAAATGTACAAGACAGTAGTAAGGCCTGCTTTCTTGTATGGCTTGGATACAGTGGCTCTAACAAAAGGACAGGAGAGAGATCTGGAGGTGGCAGAGATGAAAATGCTGATATTTTCTTTATGGACAAGGATGGACAGTATCAGGAATCCAAGAGTTTGTGAGAGGGATAATGCAGGTAGGATGTTTTAGAGACAAAGTTAGGGAAACAATATTGAGATGGGGTTGGGCATGTTCAGAGGAGGGATGAGGGTTAGGTTGGGAAAAGGGCACTGGGTATGGGACTACCCGGCAGAAGAAGAAGAGGTAGGCCAATGAGAAAGAGGCACGTGTGAGGATGGAACTGGTACTGGAACAAAAGCTCGGAGAGAATATGTATTTAGTTATTGATTAAAACAGAGAATCTATTAAAATCACTAATGCCATGTGCAGCAGAAAACTCTGACAGCATTAACTGTAGCAGCATAGCTAGAAAAAGAAGCACAAAAGAAGAACCAGTCTTCCACACAATCCAGCAATTAAGCGATCTCAAAACAATTATAAGCCAGAAAGTTTGATCCCATCTTTATTAAGGACAACTACAAACATTACTTTGCATAATTTAATTGGTAGCTTTTAATTAACTCACTGTTACTTACAGTTCCTCTGCCTTGTTGTTTTTTTTTTATTTTTTTCTCTGTTTAAGAAAACTCCTAAGCCATTTAGGATAAGTCCTCCTTCCTAAGAGTTTCACTCTAGGAGTTTCACTACAGCTGTCAAGCCAGACCTAACAGTCGAGGGCATAAACGTCACCCCTCACATTTGTTCAAGGGGTCTCTCTCTTCTTGTATTCTGAAGCGTCTGGTTTTAACTTTAACAAGGACTATCTGAGCAATATTTTTTTTATATAGTTGGTTAGACTTTACCGTAGGTTTCATAGGTCTGGTGAATCATAGGTCATGGCAACCGAACTGAGATGGGATGGACTTCACAGACTTGTAATTAAATTTACATGTGGCTGTCACACATTACTAAAACATTGAGAGATGTTATGTACACAATTAAACAGAAGTGTTTAAAAACTGGAGATGCAGAAGAGTGGGAAGAAAATGTGCTTTTACTGTCCATTTTTGTCTAGCATATTAATTTCACTTTGTTATTAGTGGTTATCCTAAGGGCACTGATGTTGCGCAGTGCTGTAGCAATTACCTTATTAAAAATAATATGTTTAAATATAAATTAACTTCTTTTACAAGAAGTATTTAGAAGTGCTGATACTGCAGCTACAGCACTGTTGTTAAAGTAATATCATGTGTGGGTTCACTCTCACATTTGTGCTCTGCTGCAGAGGGTATTAAGGGGCTTTGCTCTAGAATGTGTATGGTCATAAATATACATCCCTCCAACTGCATGCTGGGAAGATAGTGTGAGCTAAAGAAAAAAGACCTGGGGCTGTGTCCTTGAGAGATATTATTTTTCAATTGCACATAAGCAGCATGGTGATAATCTGCTTTAGAGATCTCATGTGGCCAGTTTTCTGTCTATGCATCTACAATGCACTTTGTCGAATCATCTGTGGTGTCAGGTGTCATATAAAAGAAGTTCTACGTTTGTGACCCTTCAAAGAAAGGCCCTTTTAAAAATCATCTAATATACGTTTTTTTACATATTTAAATGCATAATTAAGATGTACACTAATCATTTCAAACAGACCTGTGAGGTCAAATTCAGAGTTTCATTTGATAAAATATAGGCTGGTTTAAAACAGCTGTTGGTTACATTCCAGCAAACTGGAGCACTATATCAGTGAGGTCGCATGGTGGAGCACTGCTTAATACTGTTGTCTCCTAGCTCCAGAAAACCAGGTTAGAGTTACATCTCAGATGCCTTATTTGTGAAGTGCACATGGTCTCTGTGTGTCTTCTGGGTACTACTTTTTTCTCCTACATTCCTAAGATGTGCCCTGTAATGCATTGGCAGCATGTCTAAGGTCAGGTCCCACGTTTGTCTCTGTGCAACAATCTTTTGCTTTGCTGTTCCTAATGACTACCACAAATAGTGTTGGTAATGTTAACCATTTACTAGACACACATGCACATGAGAAGAAAAAATTTTTGTAGTGTAAAACAAGTTTGGGTTATATTTATCATAAGACATTTTTCTAGTAGTGTTTTGTTTGCGAATGCAACACAATACGATGCCCCACTATCACAGTATTATACCATGTTGGTGAAGATTGATATAAGAAAACTAAACTATTCACACATGGCTTAGCTTTAAACATTACTCTGCCATTTAACATGGATAGTGTTCAATGGTTTAACTTTTAAGCCAAATGCAGCCCACAGACAGATTTTAATTAGCCTGCAGCATCACTCTTCAGAATATGTTACTAGTGGCCTCTCAGCACAACTCGTTTTTCTTTCCCTTTCAATCGACGGTGGCAGCAGTACATCTGAAGACTTTAAAAAGATGCACTTGCGAGAAATCTTGCACGTCAGAACTACAGCTACAACCAACAGGGGGGGGGCATAAACATCACCCCTCACATTAGTTTCAAGGGGTCTCTCTTTTGTATTCTGAGTTACATTAACAAATGCCACTTAAAACTTTGCAAACAGAAGCCTCATGTTAACAATGTCCAGAAGTGACGTCAATGTCCCTGGGCTCTGAGGCATCTAGGATGAATCATGACACTGTGGAAATGAGTACTGGTACTGTGGACAGATGAATCAGCCGTTGAATAACGGCCCAGGGCCCCCAAAACCCAGGTTCAGTCACAATATGGGGCTGTGCCAGCTTGGCACAGGTAATTTCTACTTCTGTATTGGCAGCATTATTGCAGAAATGTACATTTAGATCTTAGTGGCAAGTGCTGCCGTCATTTTCCATACTGTTGTATGGCATACATTTTCTAAATGGTCCACAAGTGTCAAAATGTTATGCTTTTATGATCACTCTTCTTGACATTACATTAACATTGAGCTGAACAGTTAGAAGTTGCCCTGTTTAAGGCTTAAAAACTAGCATGTGAATTCAGAATTTAAAGTGCTAACCATTATTTTTGAAGTGGTGCTTTGAAAAATAACTTCGATTAGAGCAGGAATCCCCAAACCCGCAAGGAATTTGTATTACAGCATAACACAAATGTATTGCATTGTTTAAAGATATGGGTAAATATTTTTATAAGCTTTTTCTATCTCAAAGTAATCTGTGCAAAATATTTTTAGAAAAGCATGGCTAGCAGTTGCCGATCTTTCAGCAAGTGGTACACTACCCAACAGGGGTCTATGAGAGCCATTTTATAGGGCAGAATTGGAAGCATTTTACACCCTCTTATAGCAAAACCTCGGTGTCTAATCCGACATTTCTGTCTGAGTTATTCTTCTTGTCAGTGAGTCTAATTGTAATAAGCATGGTGTCACTTTGTGTTATTAGTATATTTTATTGGAGGTTATAACCATAAAACAAGAGATACTGAAAGCCTTTAATTTTTAAAATCAATTGCTGATAGGTGCTAAAAGAACGTATAAAATGCAAAAAATGCACTGCTAAACCAGGTCAAATTACACTTCTGTTAAGTTCTTTATCATAATTTGGCAATACGAGTGGCCCAGACTTTGTTCTCTTCTTTGGTATTTCAGTGGTATAAAGCAGTCCAGATGTTCACTGTGACTCTTCTGTAACAGGCGTCACTTTCAACACATGGACTTCCTGACATATTCTCAAATCTGTTCTTGGCAAAAGAGCAAGATATCAAGTGTTCATTTGGAACAGTGTGTGTGAATGCTATGCCATTTTAGTATAAATGTGGTGCAAGTGCTGGTTTAGGGTTCAGACTTAAAACAACAACATTTAAGCACCAATAATTTTCAAAAACATTTATAAAAAAACTTGCGATTCGGATAGGATATGTCGTGCTGAACATGATTAAATGTAAGATTTGCTGCATTATATAGTTCTTTACATAATTATTATACAGTTGTTGATAGTTTTAACCAAAAACAGCCTCCTCACAGACAGTTATCGTTGCACTGGACGTAACAAATAATCTGACACCGTCGATCCAACACCTCTCGTCAGACAAATCAATGACTTGACAGTGCACATTCCCTGCATGGCCGACAAACCAAATCCTTTTTCCATAGTGAAAAATCAAAAGCCCGGACCACTTACATGGCGGACCACAAGAATCAGCCATCTCACCAGCACTTTTTAATGCATACTTGTGATCTGCCTCCTAAGCCCGATGGCATCAGCATGATAACAGAACTGTGTACGCTGTGCATCTGGACCGACCAATCGTCAAGCATCAAATATTTGGCAAGCTTATCTGCAGCTCTGTCAGACGAAGTGCTCGACATCGCATATGCCAAATCCTCTGTCACGCATTTACGACCAGCACCCGCGAAGCCAACGTTCATCTGAAGATTAGAATAAGCAACAATATCTTTCTGCTCAAGCTGAAGCCTAAAATCCTTGGAGTAACTCTCGATCCATTGGTAACGTTTGCGGCACGTGAGAGATGTGAGCATACACTGCGAGCTCTTTGCGGTACAAACTAGGGTAAGCGAAAAGAGACCATAGTAACAACATACAAAGCAATCGGACGACGCCACACCCATTTGGCTACCTAATACTGCCTCACAGAACATTGTGAAGTTACATAGTGCACAAAATTAGACACCAAGAATCACAACTGGTTGTTACTTAATGTCTGGTCCAGACTATTTGCATGAAGAAACTAGGGCTGGGTATTTTCGATATGGATACTGGTACGATACTTTAAAATCAATACTGATACCAAAACAATACTTTTTTTTATACCATTTTTAAATTACAAAAAAATTACAAACAGATTTCACAAAAAAAACCCATTTAATTAACAGCCATACACTTTTTCTTTGCACACCACTGTTCAGTGTTTAAGTGTTCTTTTTTTAGAAATATGAGCATGTCAGCCTTTTTGGGTAAGATGCTAGCTCTCTCCTGACTAATGGTGTCACCTTCTGTAGAAATATTACGTTCTGATGGTGTAGAAGACGCCTGTACACGCACATACTTGCGAATTTACATACATACATACAAATTCTTCCTCCTTACAGCTACATCAAAATTTGCTGCATTTTCTACAGTTATTGCCACTGTTTACTTTTTAATGCTGAACTCCTCAAGCACATCCCCTTTCTCCTCAGCTACACGGGAACCTGTCTGAGCATCGTACACTGCCTTTGTTTGTAGGACTTTGTTCTTCATAATGTCTTTTTCAATGCAGTGGGCTGTCACAGTCAGATAGTGGTCTTGAGCTACACTTGTCCACCCATCACATGTAAGTCCTAAATATCTTACTTTTTCCAGTGATTTTTTTGTTTGTGAGCTTGTCTGTGGATGGGGGCTGCTACTTGGGATTTAATGCTTTTGTCATCTCTCTGAAAAAAAAAAACAGACAAAAACGTTTCTTATTTATAAGGTACACGTACATTATCGTTATAGCTGTAGAGACTTAAAACAAATGATCTATCCCTATTATGATACCTAAACCAGGGAGATTCAACAGTTGAAACGGGCTGTAATCCTTTAACAATAAAATTGGTTACTGCTCTGAGGCATTCTTCCCTCCTCTCAACTGACATCCTCAGCTTTTCTGCTACTGTGAAAGGGGTTGTTTTGCCATGGAGAACAAGATTAGCTCGTGTAGAACTTGCCCTAGCACTTACAAATCTCTCTCCTACAACATGAAAATGACATGCAAGCGGTTAATAGGGCTCATATATTTGCTAACGTTAGCCGCTTCCTAACTGCCTAACGGCATACAGCAAACGCATAGCAACAAACATTCGTTTTCTCTAACAAAGCTAGAAAGGTGCACAGTAAATACAATTACAATCAGCGATAACTTACCAGGTATTTCTTCATGAGAAGCAACATTGTCTGCATGTGGTAGCTGTCCCATTTTGAGTGGCATTGTGGTGCTGCTCTTGCAATCAAAACTTCTGCAGTTTTCTTTAGAAAGATTAACTCCATGTAAAATCAAATGTTGCATCAGATTCATCGTATTACCCGTTTTGGAAGTAATTGTCTTAAAACAGCTCGAGCAGTTCTCATTAACTTTCTTAAAGTAGAGCCAGACTTTCGACCTCTTCGTTGACATTTTTATAGCTTGCTGTAAACTCGCACCGTTTCTGAGCCGGAAAGTAGTGCGCATCGGTAGTGGTTTACCAAAAATAGTCCCTTGTGACTTTTGTTTTATTTAAGTATCTGTAGTACCAAGGTAATTTGTTCAGTGCCTTTTAAGTAACGATTTTCAGTACCCAGCCCTAAACGAAACAATGGTTTTACCAGTCGAGCCACACAGTCAACTATCTGATCAGGTGTTTGTTTCGTGTTATAACCTACAACATCAGTACCGCTCACTTATCACCCTACCGCCACCTTCACATCATATGAAGAAAACTCTGGCAACATACAGCAGCAGGTAGATTATATATGTATAAAATCCCTACATATGACAGCAGTCCCAGAGTAATCAATAGGAACCAATCAATGCCAAAAAATGCTATATGCCACATTCAGCTAGGTGTCATCTTGAGCATCTACGATCAGGCTGGTCAATAGGTGTGGCTGATGAAATCAATTCTGCAGTTGACAACAAATGCGCAAAGTGCAAGCAGCTTGAGGACAATGAGCCACACCTATTTGCGTGTCCAAACCACCCGACTCAATGCACTCCTTAAATGCTATGGACCAACCCAGTTGACCTTTACCTGCACTAACTGAAAACCTGATTTCACGGCCGAACAACAAAAGCAACTTTTCTAGAAACATTAATTTACTGAGTTTAAAGGAGTATTAAATAGCATAATGATGCTGATATGTTGTTAGTTTAGCTGATCTTCGTATGTTTTGCAGCTTTTTGTTTGCATCTGGTGCCTCTCGTGTCGGAGTCTAACAGCAGTCGGCCAGCACTGATGAATTTCAGTTGCCCTCATACCACTTAACCAAGGCTGCATTATCCTGGGACCCCTTTACCTTTTTACACCAAGATTATCAGGACATATGT
Source organism: Parotocinclus spilosoma (assembly GCA_033117975.1). Taxonomy (NCBI): domain Eukaryota; kingdom Metazoa; phylum Chordata; class Actinopteri; order Siluriformes; family Loricariidae; genus Parotocinclus; species Parotocinclus spilosoma. Next base: position 2,691 of record JAVSBV010021118.1, on the reverse strand, counting down.
CTAGGTGTGAATGTAGAAAATGAATTGTTAATTGTATGTTGTACTTCATTGTTTTGCTTGCTGTTAGCTCAATGCAAATTTCTTAGAAAAATTAGTGGATATTTCTGCTGGACAATCTGATCCTGTCCATACCCAATCACTGTCAGTGTTCAGCCCATGAATATAGCACTTGCTACTCAATCACGATTGTGTAACAGGGCAGCTTTCAAGCTTAGTGCAGAATTAGAGGTTGCCAACTTGTGTAAAGAAGTTTGCTGGAAGATTTTTTTTTAAGAGTTCCAGAAGCAAGCAGGTAATAATAACATTCACACGTTTTATTACAAAAACTAAAACAATCTGATTGTCAGACATCTCTTGATGACCAATTTCTACACAAAATGGTCAACTATTAGAAGGTGTTGACCTTGATTCACACAATATTCTACTCTATGGTATATTTTAGGATTTTAGACATAGCATTAAATTATGTAAAACAAACAAGTTTATTATGCGTGGCATTTAAAAAAATATATATTTAATTTGAAAAATAATTGCAGGGCAAATCACATTTTGCCCTCAATAAAAATCAATAAAGGCGAATATTTGCAAAAAACAATTGTTTTTTAGTTTGAACATTAAATATCTTGTCTTGTATTAAATATTCTTTGTGTACAAGTGTATACAGTTAAATATGGGTTGACATATTTTTAGGGCAACTTCAGAACTAAAACAAGGCAAGAGAGATTGTACTCCGTCGTACGCCTATGAACAGTCCTTTCTTACACTCCTAACAGACCAGCAACACATGAGATGTACCAATGCACCCTTGTTCCATCTGTGCAACCACCATGTGCATCTCATTCTGTTGCTTTGCCATGTTAATCGCAGTATTTAGCTTAGTTAAAGCTTCTGATATATTATGGGGTATGTTGATCTGAGGAGAGTTGGCAGTGAGGAAAACTAGTTCTTGAGCACAGACAAATTTCAAATAGTCTAAATCCAAAGGTATCCTGTCAACGACCCGCTCCAGACGCGGGCGCAGCCTCTCCCAAATATGGTCCAAAAGTAAGGTTAGTTGCTAAACTGAAAACAAGACAAAAAGGTTTTAATTACCATGTCATTTATACACAGTAAATAGTCCTAACAGTCGACTCTCTAACGATAGTCAAATCTTACATTTAAATAGAGATAAGTGTCAACCCCAACTGACCAGATTAGTTAAACCAGGTGTGTTAGTGTTAGGTAAATGAAGTAAAGACTGAACTCTGAAGTGATATATGATACACCAGGAAAGGAGTTTTAACTGCTCGTTTCAATATGTGCAAGCAACAGAATATCCGTCCCTTCCTAAACTCGTTACGTAACGCAACATATCAAACTTGCCGTATAGCGCGTAGATCATTTACCAGAACTATGAATAATTTGCTGACTATGTGGATCTGAAGAACTTTAAATGCATTTACCTAATTGGGATTCATCCTTCGTTTTCTCGGCCACAAACGCAGCTTCACTTTTACTTCACCACTACAGACTACATAAATGTAAGTGAGGCAGCGCTGTGTTTGGTTAAACGCTGCGTTCGATCGCTCTGAAAAGTTTACTGTTCCTTGGAAGCCCGGATGTTTCACCGCCGACTTGAATCCGTATTTCAGAGATTTGAATCAGAGCGATTTGAATTTATTGATCTGAATTTTTAAAATCTGAAAATTGCAAGTTGTAATTTTAAATTGTATTTTTTTCAACAGCAAATTTCACCACCTTAAGTTCAAAACACAAAAAAGGTCATTGTTAAAATTCAAACTTATGAATTACATCATTAAATATTTCAAGTTTATTAAATGTCACGTAAACATAATTAAAATATACATAATTCAAATTCAAATACTTATGGCAGCTTTTGAGCTCCATATTGTTCTGGCCTGCTGGCACACTGGAGTCCACATTGGAAGCTTTTAAAAAGTGCAGCATTGATGTTAACAGTGAGTGCCACAGTTTCCATGGAGCCATTGCCATAGCAATCAAAAAGCGTGTAGCGTTGGGTCCACTGACTGACCAATCAAAATATCATCCTTTACAAACCCCACATTTTATGGCACACAACACTGTTGTCCCAAAAGCTTCCTGACAGCGCTTTTATTTCTAAACTTGGGCTATTTTATTGGCCTTAGATGAAAGGACATCGTTAGTCAAAGTCAAAATATATTTATTTTGCGCTTTTTTTCAATAAAGAATTGTCTCAAAGCAATTTTAAAATATTATATGAATATATATAAAATGTCGATTCCAAATTGACTAGGGTGCCAGTTGAAAGGGAACAACTCCCTGAATAAAGAAGGAAAAAACCTTGGAAGACCAAGACTCAAAAAGGGACCCATTGTCCTTGGGTGACCTAGATGTTAATTGAATAATTAAGTTGTAGTAATAATAAAATTAAGTAAATAATAAAATTTAAATTAGTAATTTGTCTGCCCTTCTTTAAATCATAATGACAACAGAAATGTCCCAAATCACAATGATCATAAGTTTACATACCCTGACAGTTTTGACATTATAATATACACACAAATTGACACACACAGGTTTAAATGGCTACTAAAAGTAAACCATACCCACCTGTGATCTATTTACTTATAACTAGGCCAGACTTTTTTAATTGCTTGTTCCTGGCATGCCCCTACTTAAGAATCTACTGAGGTACTGAGGAGGGAGGAA